>ML777344.1:504632-557154 GCA_009831015.1 Picea engelmannii
ATCCTCCAGGTCTGACACCCTGCACACTCAAAGAAACTGAGTCAGCAACACCTGTCTACACCAAGGTAGTAAAAACATCCTGTCATATAACCCAATGCATCATAATGAAAGAAAAGTTTTATCATATAAATCCAGATCACTTGTGAGCAAGTGTCCTCAAAGAATAAGTTAGGTAAGTGTGCCAGAGCGGGATGTTACATTTCAAAAGAGTTGTAATTTTAACCACAAAAAAAGTGGGTGTCTATTGGTAGCACCCCTTTTCAATTTGGGGGTCGATTTTAAGTTTTTTGCTTGTAACATTAAAAAAAAAAAAACGTACTTTAGACTATTTCAATGAAATTGAGAGTACAATCATTAGGTTCAAAGTGCTAATCATCAAGGATAAAAGAGCAATGAGTTCACTATTGATCCTATTACATGCTTGTCAAGGGCCTAAAAGAAGCCTATCAAAAAAAAGTAGAGGCCTATAATGGCATGTTACATATCCAAAATGTTACATTCACTTATAAAAAGAGACTTCCCTTCAGAAAATTATTCTAAAACAAACTCATTAACATCCAAAAGCAAAGCATCTTTTGAAAGTGAGTCAACAATAGAATTTAGTTCCGAGAATACATGAGTGAAACTTATCTATTGAAATTGTTCAAAAATAGTTTCCAATTCGTGAGAAATTTGATGTAGACCTAGGTTAGTCACCTGGACCCTATCTTGAATCACCATTGACTAGCGAGAGTTTTTGAATTTTGCGTAGCAAGATACCCTAGCCTGGAAAAATAAAGACCCCCTGAAGTATTGAAAGACCATGTGCAATTTCATATTATGGATCCGATAGCTGAATGTGTGCTTTACTTAATTCAAGATTGTAAATATTCTAGTATTGGTGCTACCTCACTTCAAGAACCAATTCCTATGCATTTAGCTACCCTCCAGATTGTCGATCAAATAGATTCACCAACACTATTAAGTGTGTAGTATCTTATCTTGTGGAACTGAGAAACAAGTTCCTCGAGAAGGAAAATGTTTTCCCCACAACCAACTATTGCATTAGTTCCAATTTTGACCTAAGATCCCATTCCGACCTTGGAAGCCAAGAATTTTCCAATGATGGGAAACATAAGAGATAACACCTTCCATTGGTTTGCCAAATTGTGTATTGGTTTCTAGTGCCTACGAATCCAATCCAGCACTAACCCAAGTGAAATATACTTCACAACTAATATCCTCCTCCATAAACTATCCTGATTCAAGAAAACCCAAAGCGATTTTGCATCCAAAGTCTTCCCAAATATAAAAATATATTTTAAACCCCATATACCTTGACCCTTGGGCCTTGACACTTGTTTCCACTTGACCAAATGTGATCCCAAATATTTATTGCTTCCATTCCAAATATAATTGAAGCATATCTTCTTGATTTTATTGAGAACACCTTTAGGAATATGGGCCAATAGATGCCAATAGATTGGGATAACGTTGATTATTATTTTAATTAGAAACAACCTTCCACCTATAGATATCCACCTTTTTCACCATACATTTATTTTCTTTTCAACCTCGGACTACAACCATTTACAATTTATTTTCTTTTCAACCTTGGACTACAACCATTTCCAATTATACATCTCGTAATTATTAGGTTTGATCATGTATCCAGGGTAATCGATTCCATTTTCTAAATCAAAAGTTGGAAAATTAAAGAGACCAATCAATATGTGTCTATTTATTTCCTCCACTGCCATGAAATAAAGTGAATACTTATTGAAATTGAACAACATATCTATAGCATCACAAAATAAACCCAATATCTCCTTATACTGCCCACCTTCAACCTTAAACAATAAGTATAAAAGTAGAACATCGTCCATGAACAATAGATGTGTGAGATATTCAAACCTACCAATCCTTACCCCCTGAAGTTTTTTCAATATCTTGCCCTCAACAATATCCCTATTAATCACATCAATAGGTAATAAAAATAGGAAAGGGGATAGGGGACAACTCTTCCTAAGCCCCAATATGGTTCAATGTTGCTGAAGCTATTTGGTCGAAAATGATCGAGCATGGATAGTGTAGTGTCCAACTCCTTATTGTATAAATTAGTACAGATCCCTGAGAATACAATAAACAATTAATACATGTAAAATATCTCGAAAACCTAGTAATAATCCCCCCAAAAATCCTTCAGAGTCCAAACCATAGAATTCTCAACCTATAAATAATTTTCCTACCTCTGTAGTTATGGGGTCACATGGCCCCATCAATTCATGAATCAATGCAATATCTGGATGATCCACTTCCACTAATATTTCCAAGGACATTTTTTTGGCCCTTTCTATGAGGCCCTGCATATTAATGGAAATGATCTTCATGAGGGAACTTCCTTTGGGGTAGTTCCTTCTCTAAGGACCCTCAATATTAAATGGTGTCTACCCTAGTTAATTTCATGAGTGACCTTCTCTTGGGTATGTTTGAGGGTGTATTTCTACCCTACCTTTTAAGGCTCCAACTCCCTTTTAATATCAAAACTTAGGCCCCCCATGACAGTAGGTCTTTGAGATGGATTCCTGGGTCAGGGTTCTCTTCCAAAAGATAATGAGTGGGATTCAATATGTGAGGGTCTAAGGGATCCCATAGATTGTAGGGGAAAGGGATATAAATTATTTGAGAGTCCAACAGTAATAGAATCCCCTTCCTTCAATGTTAATGATCGATTCACTAAAACAACCCTCGAAGATGGCCTAGGGGAGGGCGCATTACACCAAGAATGAAAAATAGTCATAGATCATCTTTCTTTAGAAACACGAGAAGAGTTCTACGATGGGATTGAATTACCCAAAACACGAGAAGGTGATAATCGCTTAATGTTCCAGAGTGCCTCCATCTAATTACTTCATTTCAATGTTGTGAATTCCAAGTCTCCACCAAAGTATTTTGACTGTGACTGTACATCCTCATGTGGTTATGTTCCCACAATCAATAGGATGGAGATATATCCTACAATAAGTTCATTTTCCTTCTCAATCATATCTAGAAACTATGTATGTTGTTCTTCCTCATTTTCCCTCACCTTCATCGGCATAAATGCATACTGATATTTCTTTGTCAATTGTGAGTGCATATGGGGTCAAAACCCTAATGTCTAACACTGCCATCTCTTTCCCCTTAATTTTATTTTGAAATTTCATCTTGCAATAAGACATGGCATACCTTACATTGTGGAATTGGGCACACCTGAAAGGTATGTTGAAACAATCCATATTCTAGGTATAATATCTATCCCCTACCACCAGAGAAATCAATTCATATAATTCTTGACGAGGATCCAAGTCCACTATATTTTGTGCTACGAATCATAAATTATAAGTCTTATCACTATTATCTGCAACAATGAAGGTCCTCAATGACTCCCTAGTAGATCTTAGACTATAATATATCCATATCTCTAAATGAAGATTCATAAGATTATCTATGTGGGAGACCTAGTGACAATTTATTCATTAGCATTGAATAAGGGATCTCGTGGTTTAATACACAACATATGCATGTCCCAATACCAATAACTCGAAAATATTTTCCACACATCATCCCAGGTCCAAAAAATAAACCATATCCACCCGCTTGACATGAAATGTGTGATTGGACCATAAACCAAAATGGGAGCCCACTCATTTTCCATCCATGCATTTAGAATCGACATGGAGACCCTTCTACCACTAAATTTCCCCACCACCATTCATCCTTCCATCTCTTCTATTTGACTAACCCGTAAATCCTCCCCAACCACCAAGAATACACCAACCCCTTTTGATTTCACCACCTTCCATCATTTTTAGCTAGGGTTTTCCCTAAACGGATTTACCTCACCACTCTATAATGCCTCCTATTCTAGGTTGCCTATGATAAACCCTAAGGCAGTTGGCTAGTCAAAATGACACCATTCCAACGGTTTAGAGGTGTTGCATAGAAGGGTTGATCTGAACATAGGATGTGAATTGTCAAAATCTCCATGCACACCAAAGTCTCTACCATATGTAAAAACATTAGAACATACAAAGCCCAAATCCAATCACTAACAAAAATCTATTAAAATCCAACATATTTGCTAGTTATAACATTGTTAGTACCACCACTCTTGTGGAATTTTCCATAATGGTTTGGTGGCACTTTCAATACCTTGTCTACATGGTATGAAAAATAACTTGGGTATCCTATTACACAAGGGGATATGAATATCATATCCTTTGATATTGTATCCTCAGAGTAATCCACTAGTTGTATCAAGTCATCCATATCCCTTAACTTCTAAAGCGTTCGTACAAACCCTAACCTCCCTCTCCAAACCCTAACCTTTTTGTGTGCAAAATTATAGATAATAGTTGTAAAATTTTGTAATTTTAACCTTGAAAAAAAATGGGTGCTACTAGTAGCACCACTTTTTGAAATGGGGGTAAAAACAACCACTAAACACAACCTTTAAAAAAATGAGAATTCTTTGTCTAGTTGGTAATTATGTTAATAGTTATTAGAGTAGTGATGAGAAAAGAGGAAAAACCAATTTCTTTCTTCAATGAAAAGTTGAATGAAGTAAAGAAAAAATATTATAATTATGATCAAGAATTTTATGTAATTGTTCAAGCATTGAAGAAGTTGAGGCATTATATGTTGCCTAAATAATTTGTACTTTACATTGATCAAACATTGAGATATATAAACAATCAATCTAAGTTGAATTAGATACATGTGAAATAGATTGAATTTTTGCAAAGTTATATACATTTGTATTAAAGCATATATCGAGAAAACCAAATAGAGTTGTTGATTTGTTCAATAGAAGTTTAGCGTTGTTGTCCACTATGACAATGTATATGGTAGAATTAGAAGAGATGAAAAATTTGTATAAGGAAGAACTAAACTTCGTTGAAGGAAGGAAAGTAAATAAAGAACCATGGAGTTATGATAGAGCTCCATACCTAGACTACTTCATTCATGAAGGATTTATATTTAAAAACCATTAGCTATGTATTCCAAAAGGATCCACAAGGGAAAATCTTATTCGATTAATGCATAATGGAGGCTTAAAGGGAATTTTTTTATTGACAAGACTAGGGCATTAGTTGAGGGGAATTATTATTGGCTAGGGATAGCTAAAGATGTCAACAAATGGTTTCAAAGTAACGGAATTTGTCAACATACAAGGGAAAAAGTCAAAATAGTCACCAATACACACCATTGTCTATACCAAAAGTATTATGGGAGGACATTAGCATGGATTTTTCATTGGGATTGCCAAGAACCTAGCAAGATATTGATACAA
The DNA here is from genome assembly GCA_009831015.1 of Picea engelmannii. Taxonomy (NCBI): domain Eukaryota; kingdom Viridiplantae; phylum Streptophyta; class Pinopsida; order Pinales; family Pinaceae; genus Picea; species Picea engelmannii. The sequence continues at coordinate 509,947 of ML777344.1, forward strand.
TTTTTGTTGTTGTTGAGAAATTTTCTATAATGGCACATTTTAATCCTTGTAAAAAGACTAATGATGCAACCAACATAATTGTTTTTCTCTTTAAATAAGTTGTTTGATTGCATGAATTTCCTAGAAATATAACATTAGACAAGGGCAACAAATTCATTGGGCATTTCTAGATAATACTATGGAAGAAGTTGGATATCAATTTTCAATTTAGTTCTACCTATCATCTATAATCTGATGGGAAAATTTAGGTTGTCAACAAAAGTCTTGAAAATCTGCTAAGATGTTTGGTTGGTGAAAGGCTAGGAGACTGGGATATAGTGCTAGCACACATAGAATTTTTATGTGATAATTTAGTAAATAAATATATAGGTAAAATTCCATTTCAAATTGTTAATGAAAGGTCACCTAGAGGAGTGGTTGACTTTGCACCATCACTGGAAAGAAGTTAAAAGAGTGCAGATGCAAAATCCTTTGTAGAACACATGAAACAAGTTCAAGAAAAGGTACACAAATTATTGTAGAAGAGGCACTAACAATACAAGCAAAGAGGAGAGTAAAAATCTTTGAAGAAGCATATTTAGTATTGGCTCATTTGAGAAAATAAAAGTTTTCAAAGGGAATATGTGCATATGTGTTATAGCTACTTGTTGAGTTAGGCATCTCGCCCACATTCAATATCACAGATTTATATGAATGTCATGAAGGAATAGTATATGAGGATGATGATTATGTTGCTAATTGGAGGTCCTTAGCAAAAAAATGAAAAAAATGTTGAAATCTTAAATGAAAGAAATGTAGAAAGTATGAGTAGTTAGAAGAAACAATAATATTCAATTTGATGGGAAGGAAAGGCCCTAGAAAAATCCACGTGGATTTCAAAAGCAAAGTTACAATGAATTACTCAATATTCACATGGTTGTTCTACCAATCATGCGAGTAGGAGCCCATATTTGTTTTACAAGGGGAGACTAACTTTGAAGTAGAGGAGTATCTACCATCCTTCCTTGTTCCCATTGTTAAGCATCTTTATAGAGACAAGATGGAGTTTTAAATGGGGCTTGAGGAAACCAGGATCGTCGATGTTAGAATTAATACTTACTTTAGTATATTTGGTTTGGATTTGGGTGATACCCCGAAATTTCAATTTTAAAACTTATTATTATTATTTTTATTCTTTTGTTATCAGTACATTATTGATCCTAGGGATCTAACTCAAAACTTATTGGTTTATGTTTATTATTTTATTAATAAAATAAAAAGAGGAAACACATGTGAAGTGGGACTATTAGAAGAGAAAATCCGTGGATCCAAAGAGAACCAACAAGTGACAACAGAAGGGGGAAAAGTGGTGAATATTGGTTGAGTTAACTCAACAAAAGTGAGACAAGATCTCAAGTTTTTAGGAAGTTGTGTAAAAATCATATTGACAGGTGGTTAATGAGCATAAATCAATTTGACAGGTGGTCAATGATCAGGAGGCTCGTACAAGTGTCAAAGACCTAGGAAAATCTTATAAAAAATAAAAGAAAATAAGAGGATGGGAAACCATTATGAATCAGATGAGAAATATGAGAAATACTGAAATGACACAAAAATATTCACATAAATCTTGGAACCCTATGCTCTGCAGTAAGTCACTTGGTTGGTTTTGGATCAGGATTTAGCTCGGGGGTGACAAAGTGGGAAAATGCGACAGCTCTGATCTAAGGTTGGGAGGAACAACCCACTTTACATGTGTTTTCCCCTAAGGAAATCTCAGTTACAGGTTTTTATTTCAGTTGTTTCTTCCATTTTGTTTTAGATTTGAAATATTGTTTTTTCAATATTCTATGGATAATCTATTTTGATTAATTTAGATTTGAAATGTAAATTGTGGATATTCTGTTCGTATCTTAATTGTCTATTAATTGGAATTCTATGGATAAGATATTATTGTTTCCTTTGTATCCTTCTATTATACAAACGATTTTATCCATATCCAAAGCAAAATGTTAAACATAATCATAGAACATGGAGGAAATTGTATATACAACTAACATGCCAGATACAAAGACGATAAACCTATTATCGTGATGAAACTCTAGAATATATATACATGGAGGAAATTATATATACATGGGTAAAATCATGAAGCTGGGTAACACTTTCGTGACAATCGGGTCTACAAAATTCCTAGCGGCAATTTTTTGGCTGAAAAAATGTTGTTAGGAATTTTTTCGGTCGAAAATTTGCACGCCAAATTTAACGATGCCTTTGAAATTCGTGTACAATGTTTTTTGGATGAATTATTTTCTCGTGGTAAGCATATTTTGACCGATAGAATTTTCGGCTGAAACGTTTATTTTTAATGGATTCCGTTAAAAACTAGGATTCGACCGAAAGAATATTTCGGCCGAAAACCTGAAAATGGGACTGTTTGCAGGAAACTGCATATTCTCTCCACATTACTTCATCTTTGGAGGTAGAAGACTCCTACAAATACTCAAAATTTAGTTTCAGAATTGATACCAACATTTTAAAAATTGAATCTACTTTCATTGGGTATAATTTGTTTTAATTTTCATTGTTTTTATCTAATTTTATTTAATTTTATAAAAAAATCATTGCATAATATTTTTAGGTGAGATTATGATTCGGTGAAATGAAAAATCCATATCTCTAAAAATACACAGTGAAAAATTATGGAAAATTTATATTCATAATCCTTAAATTGTTCTCTTCAAAAGGGTATTTTTAGATTTTACTTTTAAGTAAAAATTAAGATAGATACATGGTGGAGGAAAACATGTGTTTAAAATCTGTAACTTTTTTAGATTGGTCAACTTAAAAAAATTCTAGAAATTATAATATTCATCCGTTAGATTCAAAACTATAATCATCAAAAAATAGAGTCTCTGTAGATTGTTGCAGTATATTTCATTTGTCAAAAAAAAAATCTTAATAATGGATACATTGTTGTGGGAAAAAATAACTCATTATCTTTCCCTTCATTTTTAAGGAACATACTGTCCAACAATTGCCAAATTGACATATCAAATCTTAATAAAAAAAAATTGAAAAATAGTCAGTAGAAAGCTAACAAAATTCTTCACAAGTTTTGTTTTTACAGTAAAGTAAAATTTAAAAAAAAAAAACACTTTTGTTTACCTGAAGTTGAAGAACCTGTTAAAATTAAAAAAAAAAATTGTCATAAAACAAGCAAAAGTGTTACCCATCTTCATGATTTTACCCACATCCAACATGTTAGATTCAAAGACAATAGAGCTATTATTGTAAAGAAGCTACACACACACACACACACACACACACATAACCCACATACTAAAGGTTAAACCATAATGTCATTGCCATGACTAAAACCTTAAACTTAAATAGAAGGTTAAAAATATTGACCATTAAAAAGTGTAATGATAAGTTTAACAATAGAACCAATTGGTTAGTTCTGTAACCCTCGATAAAATGAAAAGAAATATGGAAATTTCCTTTATGAAATAAGTTAACAACACTACAAACTATGTCGACCCAACTCTGTGAGTTACAGAAGTAAAATCCCTTTCAATATATAGGAGAAATAACTTTGTTATAAATTAAAATTCCAACAACAAAAAAATACAGAACCCTCATATGCATATAGAGAAAATTTTACATATAAACCAAAATGTGTTCGATAAATATATTCTAGGTAACCGCCTAACTAACTTCAAGTCGAACAATAGTATCAAATCCTCATTCATGGCTCTGGTCTGTGATGGAAACCAAATTACCTCTTGAAGGTTGAGTATGCTGGCCAAGGATTCAAAGACAACACCTGTCACAAGAAAAACAAAAGTAAGTATAGCACATGAGTAAAACTCTTTATAAAAAAAATGGACATTAAAAGAAAACAATAATTACAGGATTTTCGAATAAAGAATTAGAGTAAAAAACTTTCCACTTTGGTCAAACAATACCTGCATTAATCCACAAACATGTCACAAAAGAAAACTCAAACTTGCACAAGTAAATAACGAAGAGATAGGGTATGAAATTCTTACCAGGAATATCTTGGAACCATGATGGATTCCTGTAGAAGAATGCCTCGATCGAACAATGACAATTCTCCCTTCTGATGGGTACTCTTGAAAAAAATAAGGGCCCATCATTAGTCACGCATCCAAAATAAATCTATGTTAACAAAGGAATGAAAACAATGAGTGAAATAAGACCAAGATGTGTGGAACCATTACCAGAATACTTAGTGGTGTTCTCTATACCAAAACTCAAGATAAGGTTATGATAACAATAACAATTGAATTTGATCTAGAGGAAAGTAAATGCGCACAGGACAGTAGGTCTCTCGACAAGCCACCACCCTTGACAGAGTACAAAATGGGACTTTTAAACTGAATAAGGATTGGAACTTTAAACAAGATCATACCTAGGCTTCCAACGATAGAGCAAGTTGGAGCGAAGGGAATGAAAAATCAAGGGTAGCATGTACACAAGGTCAATAAGCGACATATGAACCCCATGCCTTTGGTAAAGGAAAAATAAAGGACAGAGAAACAAAACCCTAGTGCTATCTAGCTCGAACTAGCAAGAACCCTTGCCTTCCTACGGAAGTTTCTAAACAATGAAGTGGAAATTCAAAATTTGAGCGAAGTGGTCGGGACTTACCCTCCCGATTCTTGTTCCAAGAAATCACACTTGACACACGAAAGGATTGCCATGGACAGTTAAGGATAGATGGTTATTTATGAATATAGGGTACGCCCATCCCAAAATTTAATAATTGTAAACCACCCCTATTTTATTATTCCCAAAGCATGATTAACACTGACCAACAAGCATAATAACAAGTATGATTAATGATTTAATCCTTACACTTATGTTTCCATGACCGAATGGTTGGGTTAAGTCACCTTTACTTGCAACGTTATTTATCCACCAACTTAGGTTTTAACACAAAGTTCGCGACAAGGGTCTCCCTTAGGGTGACCAACAAAGGTTTTAACACAAAATTGACAAATGAGAAGTGAAATCTAGAATTAAAACCCTACCATAAGAAATTTATCATAGGCTGAAATTTTGACATGAAGACTATAAGGTAGGCCATGCAATTATAATTGCACTTAGCACTGTCAAAGGTAAAAACTTCAAAGGTAAGAGATGTCTTATTAATGAGATTTTAAATAATTGGTAATGTTCCTTATTTTGAAGATAATATTATGTTATAATTATTTTTTTGTGGGTATGCAACAATTTGTTAGAGACAATTGAGATATTTTCTCATCCTCTCTCTCTAAGTTTAGAATAAGTTGGATCCGATAACACTTATTTAAGTGTATTGTATATGGTTTGCATATATGATAATAAATAAGTGTGATTGGGTTGTGGATGCAATTTTTATAAGATGGTATCAAAGCTGGTACAACCTTGGTTCTCTCCTATGATCATGCCAATTCCACAATATTAATTCTCTGTACATAGGTTAGTATAGGAGAGTGAATTGTTTTGTTTGGTGAGAGAAGATAGTTTCATTGAGTGATTGTTTGTACGCGTCTGAGTTAAGGAGATACAACGATACTGGTGTAAAATATGCATAACCACCAATTAATGGCCTTTTCTAGCAAGAAATTAGACAAGCATCTGTTCTAAATGATTTCCAGGTCAGGGACACATTATAATTGCAACTCATGAGTACACTGCATCTATAGGGATTTTAGTGCCAGGAACTTTGCTCCTTTTCTGTATCAAGGATTTGTTTTAGTTGTGATAAATATTTGGTCATATGTTCCAGCATGGGATGAAAAATTATCTACATCTTTTCTTTATCACTGTAAGACCAACCTTTAACTACTTTCCAACTTGATTTATCAACATATTGAAATAATGGGAGAGTTCATTCAAGGTAATATAAGTTATCCTGTCAGTAGCACCTTGTGGATGAGTACAAGCTCGACTTTGATCAAATGGAGCTAGCATTGTTGTTTTTCTACTAATTCATTTCAACAATAAATTTATATAACTGGGATCACATATGAAAAATTATTGTATGGAGGGAAAGTGCATCCCATGGTGACAACTGACATATTATTAGGTGGATCCGATCTCTCAAAGTAGTGAGAAGAAGTTGGAAATTGGTGAGAAGCAATGAGCAATGACACAATGATTGGGGATGATGGAACACTATGGCTCATATGTTCCAGCATGGGATGCCGAATTCTCTACATATTTTCTTTATAACTGATGAATATAGTTCTTTGTATTCCAACATATGGAAGTATGCTAATAGGATGATTCAATATCTAGACTATTTTTTGAAGTATGTCAAGAATTTTCGGTCATTAAAATATATGGTATTGATGATTAGAAGAAATTGTATCTTCAATGGATGAAGTGGTAGCTTGATTGAATGGGTGAGAAAGAGCGTAGTCTATGAGAGTTCATAAGTGGATCAAGATGCTAATCAAGACCAGAACAGACAGTGATAAAAGTGATAAAAGTTCAAAAATATGTTTTCAATATTGTTATTTGTGATGTAAGAATTAAGGGAGGGTGTTAGAATTAATGCTTACTTTAGTAGTTTTGGTTTGGGTTTGTTAGAGACAGTTGAGATATTCTCTCAACCTCTCTCTCTAAGTTTAGAATAATTTGGATATCAGAACACTTATATAAATGTGTTGTATTTGGTTCACATGTAATAATAAATAAGTGTGATTATGTTGTGCATGCAATTTTTCTAAGATGGTATCAGAGTTGGTACAACCCTGACTCTCTTGGGAGAGGGGTTGTGATCAAGCCAATTTTGTAATATTAATCCTCAATAATAGGTTAGTATAGGAGAGTAAATTGTTTTGTTTGGTAAGAGTAGATAGTGTCATTGAGTGATTGTTTGTACGTGTGTGAGTTAAGAAGCTATGAGGATACTGGTGTAAAATACACATAGCCACAAATTAATGGTCTTTGCTAGCAAGAAATTAGAAAGGTGTCTATTCTGAATGATTTCTAGGCCGGGGACATATTATAATTGTAACTCAAGAGTACACTACATCTATAGGGATTTCAGTGCCATGAACTCTGCTCCTTTTCCGTATCAAGGGCTTGTTTTAGCTATGAGAAATCTTTGGTCATATGTTCTAGAATGAGATGATGAATTCTCTACATCTTTTCTTTACCACTGTAAGACCAACCTTTAACTCCTTTGCAACTTGAGTTATTGGCATATTGAAATAACGAGAGAGTTCATTCAAGGTAATATTAGTTATCTTGTCAGTAGAACCTTGTGGATGAGTACAAGTCAACTTTGATCAAATGGAGCTGACATTGTTGTTTTTCTTCTAATTCAATTCAATGATAAAGTTATATAACAGGGATCACATATTACAGATGGATTGTCAATAACATAGATGATTGCATTCGAATATGGAGACATTGCAGATAAATTATTGTATGGAGGGAAAGTGTATCCCATGGTGACAACTGACATATTATTTGGTGGATCCAGTCTCTCAAAGTAGTGAGAAGAAGATGGAAATTGGTGAGCAACAATGAGCAATGACATAGTGGTTGAGGATGACGAAGCACTCTAGCTCATTAAGATATCTTGTTGAAATGTTTTTTTTTTGTTGTTGGTCTTATTGAGAAGTGTGCATTGTTTATTTTTTTGGAATCTAAATGTTTTCTTTATTTTGTGAAATAAATAATGAATTATGAAGAACCAATCAAAGAACATAGTAACATAATTTAAGCTGGTGGTTCTTGACATCCTTCGGTGCCACATGAGAACATCATTGATTTGATTATGTCTACAGTCTATTATAAGTTGGTGGTTCTTTTTGTCCTTCGGTGCTCCAAGAACAATAGTTACTGGTTATCTTTGTGTTTGTGCATGTGAAAAAGGTTAGGTTGTATGATTGACTATTGGATACATCTAGTATCTAGACTACTTTCCTATATAAATGGAGTATATATTTCGTCATATTATGAAAGATGGAAGTATGTCAATAGGACGATTTAGTATCTAGACTATTTTTCGAAGTATGTCAAGAATCATCGGTCATTACAAATATGTCATTGATGTTTAGAAGCAATTTCATCTTCAATAGATGAAGTGGTAGCTCAAATGAATGGGTGAGAAAAAATGTAGTCCACGAGAGTTCAGAAGTGGATCAAGATGTTGATGAAGACCAGACCAAATAGTGATCAAAGTTCAAAAATGTTTTTTCGGTATTGTTATTTGTGATGTAAGCATTAAGGGAGGGTGTTAGACTTATTCTTACTTTAGTAGATTTGGTTTGGGTTTGCTAGAGATAGTTGAGATATTCTCTCAACCTCTCTCTCCAAGTTTAGAATAAGTTGGATCTGACAACACTTATATAAGTGTATTGTATTTGGTTTTCATGTGTAATAATAAATAAGTGTGATTGTGTTGTGCATGCAATTTTTCTGAGAGCCAAATCAATGATCAAACCAATAATCAACAATGCATCATGAGGTTTGAAAGTATGAAACCCTTGAAATAATCTCCACCTTTGATGTAAATTACTACGAACAACTCAATTTCCATAACGATGTTTATGCTTTGGAGAGGGTTCGGGGTATTTTTCAAAATGAGACCTTAGACCTCGATCCTATGGCCTAAATTCCATTAGGAGTCAGTTATCAATATAACCATTGATACATTTATTTGTCATTTGATTCACCTTCTACGACCCTAGGGATTGTGTTCCAGCAAGGGCTACATATCTAGCCATAGAAGGTGATTAAATGCAAAGTTAAATGCCCCATCTGCTTATTGAAAGATGTTTTAATTGGATGCATGCATTATTTTAATAATTTTTATTGCACCAAGAGCAACTAGATTTAATTGGATGCATGCATTATTTTAATAATTTTTATTGCATTGAGAGTAGCGAGGTGCTCTACAGTCGAGTATGGAGGAGATATTGAGATGTTGGTGTCACTATATGGGGGAGATATTGAGACGTTAGTGTGATGAGGCTTTAGGGTTAGATAATAACAATACATTAAAAAAAACCATAAATTTGGCTCAATTAAAAATAATAGTAATTATTGTTATAAAAATAAAGTCATTTTAATTAAATAAAACGACAATTACACACAGTGTAAAACTTGACTTGGAATGAAATAATTAAAAAAATACACTTTAAAGAATTGGATCCCTCTTAATGTTTGATAAATCGAGATTTAAGATAAATCTACACTAATTTTATAAACAATGAAATGTGAAATTAGAAATATATGACATATTTTTTAAAATTAACTTTATTTTATTTAAGAGACTATTAAAATTTTATGAAATTTCAAAAGAGAAAAAGTGTTATTATTCCATTTTGCTTTTGTTTATGTTCCCATAAAAAAATATACGGAATAATGTGGAAAAAATAATAATTAAAAGAAAAAGATAAAGAAGAGATAAGAAGATAGAACATAGGAGGGGAGAAGGATTTACGAAACCCAATAAATAATATTAAAATTTTATTGTGATTTGTAATTTTTTATTTTTTTAATGTTGTAAATGTTGATGTAATTAAGAGTACGGGGATTTGAAACACATTTTTCTTTATAAAATAGTTGAAGTCTTTTGAGGCCTAAATAATGTAAAAAGTTTTTTAGTTTTTTTTAAGCTTAAATAATGTAAATCGAATTTAATGGATTAATACAATTTGTGATGAAATTCTATGATTTTCTCTATGTGTATTTCCTTTAAATGTGGTGCTTATGTTCCTATTTTATTATGTTTTTTTTTTATTTAATTGAATTTAAATGTGAGCATGACTTAGGTGTTAGTTTTGTTCTGCATCTTTTAAAAAACTTATTTAATAAAACTTATTTTTGGAAGGTTTTTTTAAACCTAAATCAATGCATATTTTTCCTAGTAATTATAGCACATGGATTTTTTTCACCCATGTGATTGGGCAGTGTTTGGCAGAAAATAATAATGTTTAAAAAACTTATTTAAGTTTTATATTTTTCCTAGTAATTATAGTACATGGATTTTTTTCACCCATGTGATTGGGCAGTGTTTGGCAGAAAATAATAATGTTTAAAAAACTTATTTAATAAAACTTATTTTTGGAAGGTCTTTTTAAACCTAAATCAATGCATATTTTTCCTAGTAATTATAGCACATGGATTTTTCTCACCCATGTGATTGGGCAGTGTTTGGCATGTGAAAATAATAATGTAAGTATTAATATAAATAAATGCATTACCACATACATGATAAAGATATGTATGCATTCAAACAATTTGGTAAGGTGTCCTGTATAAGAATATAAAAATTGAATGTTTTTTTGGTTTAATTCACTACTTATTTATGAAAAAATGTGATAATACCATAGATTATTCACTTCGTTATGTTATCATGTTGTAATGAATCATTATGTGGGAGGCTATGTAGGAAATTTGAAAGTTGTGGGTGAAACAATGAGCTTGGCATGTTAGGGGTGATTAGGCATAGTGTGTAAGTAAGTTTCTTTACTTATGATTATTGTGGTAGGGCCTTTACTTCCCTTTCTAACACTAATAGGCATGGGTTATCTCTCTCGAACATTTTCCCTATATTATTATAAGTAGATAAAAATTCGACTAGCCTAAACAATGATAGTAAGGGTTAGAACTAAATTAATGATCTGTGAGGCATGTGAAACATGCCTGGTTCATTGACCCCACTAACTAGACTAAACATAGTTGCATGTTTTACTAAGGTTTGGTTATTTTGTAGAAAAACCCTTTCATTTGTAAGCCTTATCATTATGATTTGCTTGACCACCATTCAATTAGAGTAGCAGATACAATTAGAAATATTGTTTGTTAAGGAAAATATTGTAGATCAATTATGAAATGGTAATAGTTAATTACAATATGCGTTAATATTGAAACTTACTTTGAAATATTGCTATCACTTTGATTGCATATAGGGAGACCAAATGAAACAACACATGAGAACATGATGATATGATTTAGAAGTTGAACTCTATGGGCATGTATGCATGCTAAGAACCAAGAAGCTTCTATGGTTGGTGTGCTACTTTACCATTAACCTACATGCATATTTGCCACTATTCCATAAGAAGCCCCTTTCTACCACATTTTCGATATATGCGTATTTGCAATGAGTGCTAATGCTCTTAGGTGCAACAAAAGTGGTGCAAAGGTGTCAAGGCTATCAATTTTTTGCAAAAACAAAACTAAAACTTTGGAAGTGAAGGATTTTCATGAGAAATAAATCAAACGGCTAGATAAAGTAGTGCAAAGGTCATGGTAGGTGCAACAACTATGCATTAATATTAACTAACATTGTGAGTTGCAAATTACTCAATGGAGGATTTCCATGAAATTCTCATGGATCAATTCAACATTAATGAGAGATTTATCAATGTTAACTTGAAATGTAGCATTCATTCAAATTATTTTTAGATTTTTTAATTTCTTGAAAGCTAAAACTTAAGATTTCATGTAAAATTTAAGTTGTACATTTATTTAAAATTTCATTCAAAATGTAGGTTTGAACTTTCATCTCATATGAATCCAAATAACATCTAACGGAATGTTGATTGATGTTTAGTGATACAAATAAAACATTTTTATACATTTAATCAACAAAATACTTATCTTAAAAAATAATAAAAGCTTTCATTTGTGTTCCAATTAATAGCAAATATGTGATATTATTCTATATACTCTTTAAAAGGAAAGGACTAATAACATTTATAAGTATTAATACTTTGGATTTTCTTTTGATGTTTCCCAACTTAAAAACCAAGAATTATGTATAAATAATTAATTTTTATTATAAACCTTTTTTGGGATGTTTTAATTTCCCTTCATATATCTAAGTCCTATCTTTTATGTTTTATCAATTCATTTTTTCTTTGATTTATCATTAATAATTATAAAATAATTTTAATCATTATTTTGTTCATAATATTAATAATATAAGACTATGTTATTTCAAAATATACTTCTCAATTTAATAATCCCAAAGCCATATTCAATTTTAAATAATTTTTTTATAACATGGTAAGTATATTGTTTATCATCTATATTTCATTCCTTCCTTTAACTTTTTTATTTTTTTATTATTATTTTTATTTTATTTAACTATTTTATCTAATTTTATTTAAATATTTTATTAAAAATTTTATTTTAATTTTAAATATTATTAAAAATAAAAATTAAATGGAAATATAAATATTTAAAAATTAAAAAAAAAAAAAATCTTTATATAACAATTTAATGTTTAATAAATTATTATTATTATATTAATATTTAATATAATTTTTAAATTTATTTTAATTATGAATATTTTACCATTTATTTATTTTTAAATATTATATTAAATATTAGCATTATACATTTTTCTCTTGCTAAATTACAAAATACATATATCATACTTTTATAAATAAAATAAAATAAAAAAGTTAATAATTCAAATTATGTATTTTTCTGGTACTAAATTACAAAATACACATTTTATACTTTTAATTATAAAATACATATATCATACTTTTATTAATTACAAAATTGAAAATATATATATCATAAATAAATAAGGTTAATAGATCAAATATGAACTTGTACAAATAAATTGGTTGGTACAGACTGCATTTAAAAGTTGGTACAGAGTGCATTTAAAGAAAAAGATATGATTGGGAAGATGCTTTTGAGTTTTTAAAGTTGTGATTGGTTGGGTTATATATAAGTTTTTAAAGATTGGTGATTATAATTGTCATTTTAATGGTGATGGTTAGCACTATTGTTTTGGTGAAAATGATGATGGTTACCAGGCATTATTGTTTTGGTGAAATTGAGCCTAAGGAGAGCTTAGGATCACAATGGGTCAGTTGAGAAAAGGTTAAAGTTTTGTAAATGGAATAAGAAAATAAGACTATTATTAATCCATTTAATTTAGGAAATAAGAACTGTGTTGGTGTGTTATGGTAATAATTCAGTGTGAATGGTAGTTCACTGAAATAAGTTTTTTTTAATGGTAGTCCATTTAATTTGGGAAATAAGAATTGTGGTTTGTGTGTCATTGTAATAAATGTGTATACCATTTTATTTGAAAAATAAGGATTGTTGAAAAATAAAAATAATGGTTAGTATGTCATAGTAATAATTGTAGTAGGGTTGTAGTTTTGTTATTTTTAATCATTAAAATGGATGTAAATCTGAAATTTCACATCTTATTTACTTGTCAAATGAAAATTTTATGTTTTTTTATACTTTTCATTTTACTAAAATTTATAAATATCAATTTTTTTAGATTACTATATACCAATTTCACTATTTTAATTCTTTCATCTTTTTTAATTTTTAACATACAATTTTGAATGGAAAATTCAGGTATGGTTCTAGTACTGTATCACTGACAATGCTGAAGACTTTTAGATTATTATATACTAATTTCACTATTTTAATTCTTTCAACTTTTTAAATTTTAAATATATAATTTTAGATGCAAAGGATGTCGCTCTCGTAAACCTTTGCTTTTATTATTCAGAATAATAAAAGCAAACCAGAATAAACCAGAATAATATTCTAGCAGTGTATCACTGACAAAGCTGAAGATGAAGGAATGCACCACCAACAATGTCGGATGCATTACAGAAATTCATTATAGTATGGAAGGGTTACCCGTACTAATTACTACACCTATAAAAAAATATTATGATGGGTTATCTGAACCGTTGAAAATAAAACCTAAGGTTTGATCATTTTTATGTGCCAAGTTTATAGCTAGCTGTCATCCCAGGTCTGAATGGATGTGAATAAGATACTTCATAATTTATGTGTTAACTCTTCTTAATGTGAAGGGTACCCCATATTTGGTTGTGTACTCTAACAACCTGCAGCAGAATTTTGTTCTCGGTGGCTGGTGGCTGGTGGCGTAGACAGCTCCACTAACGTTAGGTATGAGTACCGGGTAGTCGTTGTGTGGAACTGTGTCAAATTGTGGTTGAAAACTCTGCAACAGAGGACCGCAGCGAGGAGATTGCAGACAATCGTACATAGAGGAGGCATTCGAGTGGGAAGAAGTAAAAAATAGACAACGTGGAGGAGGTGGGAAGACACGGAGAGTTCAGTGGATGATGTTGAAAGTGATGTTGATGTAATATGATCGATTGTAGGGTGTTTAGGTTCGATCGCGTTTCGTACAATTCTGATGACAACATTTTATTTATGGGTAGATCGTTTTTCCATCTAACATTAAGATTAGTTTTCTCATCCTAAAAAATAAAAAAAATAAAATATTATGATGATTATTGAAAAATGATTTGGTTACATTGTGTTATCATGGTCCACCAACATAACACAATGTGGAGGAGGTGGGAAGAGACTGAGAGTTCAGTGGATGATGTTGGAAGTGATGTTGATGTAATATGATCGATTGTAGGGTGTTCAGGTTCGATCAAGTTTCGTACAATTCTGATTACAACATTTTATTTATGGGTAGATCGTTTTTTCATCCAACATCCAACATTAAGACTAGTCTTCTCATCCTAAAAAATAAAAATGATAAAATATTATAATGATTATTGAAAAATGATTTGGTTACATTTGTGAAGTAAATTACAAATTTGGTTTGGAGTGGTATCATGGTCCACCTGAATTGACCGGTTCATCATGTATAATCCTCACTCATGTGCTTGCATTAAACCATGACAGGTATGGTCGAATGATTGGAGCTTCTGCCTTTACCATTGGATTAGCTCATATGGTACATTTTTTTTTCAGAAGCCTGATTGAAATTTAGTGATTTAAAGGATGCCTTTTCCCATGTAGCAATCTTCTCTTCTGGTTGAAATTTAGTGATTTAAGAAGACCGAGTTTTGATTGATTTCTAATTTTCTTCAAATGTTTTAAAATGATGCAAACCTTTTGAAGACAAAATTCTAATATATATGAAATTTGGATCATGATATAAATCTCACCAAATCTGAAATTTTAGCCAAATTCAATTTACATTTATCACTGAAAATGAAATCTGATTGCTTTTAACTTATTCCCTTTTCCTAACCTCATTTGCACTTTTTCCTAAAGTGCTGAGTTCTTCTTGCATGTCGCCAAAGCTCAAATATTGTATGCATTTAGGGTTTGCTTGGATTTCTGTAGCTGATTTGCTTCATTGGTTCGTTGAATACTGAGGTATTAATGGTGTATTAAGAGGCCATCCCATGAGTTTGGGAGCATCGTGGTTGTTCTGAAGGTGGTTTCGGGCTCGAAGTTGCTTGAACTATGTGTAGAAAGAATGTAAGTGAAATTCGACCTTGCCTTCTTTAATGATTTGAAAAGTCAGTAGAGAATATCTTCCCTCCTTTCTTAATTGTTGTGGTAATTTTGCAACTAGTTTTCTCTCTATGATTATTTATCTCGAGATATCGTAATGGCCATTAGTTTCATAGATTTGCTATTTTCATATGATCTATCTTTGTCCTGCCGAAATCCCATTTTTTGGGAATTTTTCTGATCAGTATGCATTGAAACCGTTTTAAACAATTTTATCAAGCTTGGGCTTTCATACTTTTAATTATAATTCGTATGGTTGTTCTCGCCTCATCTATAACTCTAGTTTTTTGTTCCAGTTATATAATGGTGTTATCATGTCTTGGTTTCAGTTGTGATATTTTTTGTTAAGTTTTAAACATGGTATGTAGACCTATGAAATTGCTTGATGTTGAGATCCATGTTTATGAAATTGTTGGTAAAGTGGGTGACATGTGGGAGGGATAGGGGTAAAGAAGCTAGTAAGGCATACATTAGATCAATGTGCTTATAGAGAAAAGCCCATTGAGAATGAAGTACTAGTGAATGAGTGCTTTGATTTACTATATTTGGAGCACAGAGAAATGCTTGTAAAGAAGCTGGTAGAAGCTTCTTGCATCATTTGCTTAAGCATACAGTGAATCCACATGGACTATAGCTCAAGTGCATTATGATGCTTTTTGTATCATTTGCTTAAGCATACAATGGATTCACTTGGAGCATAGGTTGAAGTGTCTTAAGGAAGAAGTACTAGTTGAATGAGTTTTGACTCAAAGTATTTGGAGCAATGAGGGATGTTGGTAAAGAAGCTAGTAGATGCTTCTTGCATCATGTGTTTGGGCATACAATGGTAAGATAAGTACCTGGTCTATGGAATTGTATTTGGAGCAGGAATGATGCTTGCAATGAATTAGGTTAATGTTTCATAGCATTGAGTGCTCCAATATACAATTGTAATTATTTTAATGGAGTTGAATTTTATCACATGTAAATGAGCATATGGCTCCAATATAGAATTGTAATTATTTTTAAGAAGTTGAATTTTATCACATGTAAATGAACATATTGCTGTAAGACCTATTTAGGCATACATAGTGGTTTGATGGTTCATAACTATAAAGTCTAGACTTAAACTTAAGTGACAGGGGGCATGTTGTATTCCTAATAACGGTTTATAAACTTTCATGGGGTAGGAGTTTATCCCAAGTCAAGTTTAAAGGGGGCAATGTTGGGTTAATCTTGACTTGGTTATAAAGTCGTTGATTTGGTTATTGATGGGTTTACCGTGTAGGAGTTTATCCCAAGTCAAGTTTAAAGGGGGCAATGTTGGGTTAATCTTGACTTGGTTATAGAGTAGTTGATTTGGTTAGCCCATGGTATTGGGTAATCTATGATATTTGATGTGATGTGAGTTTTTGCCTGGAGAGAACTCATGGTATTGGGTAACCCATGATATTTGATGTGAGCCTTTGCATGGCTATCTCTAAGCCATGCATGCCCATGCATTTCATGACTTTGCATGATTATCATGGTATTGGGTAACCCATGATATTTGATGTGAGCCTCTGCATGGCTATCTCAAAGGCATGCATGTCCATGCATGTCATGACTTTGCATGATTATCTTCAAGAAGCCTATTTAATGGCGTGAGATACTTCATTGTAAGAAACCTTAAGAAGCTTCAAGTGGCTGGCTTAGATTGACCAAGGTTAATAGATATCTAATCCATTTATCAATTATATTTGATGTGAGTTTTTTCCTGGAGAGAACTCATGGTATTGGGTAACCCATGATATTTGATGTGATCCTTTGCATGACTATCTCAAAGCCATGCATATCCATGCATGTCATGACTTTGCATTGTTATCTTCAAGAAGCCTATCTATTTAATGGCGTGACATACTCCATTGTAAGAAACCTTAAGAATCTTCAACTGGCTCGCATCAAAAATCGCTCCATTAATAGAATCTTCTTGCATCATTTTCTTAAGCATACAGTGGATCCACATGGACTATAGCTCAAGTGCATTATGATGCTTTTTTCATCATTTGCTTAAACATACAATGGATTTACATGGAGCATAGGTTGAAGTGCCTTAAGGAAGAAGTACTAGTTGAATGCGTTTTGACTCAAAGTATTTGGAGCAATGAGGGATGTTGGTAAAGAAGCTAGTAGATGCTTCTTGCATCATTTGTTTGGGCATACAATGGTAAGATAAGTACTTGGTCTATGGAATTGTATTTGGAATGCTTGCAATGAAATAGGTTAATGTTTCATAGCATTGAGTGCTCCAATATACAATTGTAATTATTTTAATGGAGTTGAATTTTATCACATGTAAATGAGCATATGGCTCCAATATAGAATTGTAATTATTTTTAAGGAGTTGAATTTTATCACATGTAAATGAACATATTGCTATAAGATCTATTTAGGCATACCTAGTGGTTTGATGGTGGGTGCATGTTGTATTCCTAATAATTGTTTATAAACTTTCAGGGGGTACGAGTTTATCCCAAGTCAAGTTTAAAGAGGGCAATGTTGGGTTAATCTTGACTTGGTTATAGAGTCACTGATTTGGTTATTGATGGGTTTACTGTTAGTGGTTTACCTACCCATGGTATTGGGTAACCTATGATATTTGATGTGAGTTTTTGCCTGGAGAGAACTCATGGTATTGGGTAACCCATGATATTTGATGTGAGCCTCTGCATGGCTATCTCTAAACCATGCATGTCCATGCATGTCATGACTTTGCATGATTATCTTCAAGAAGCCTATTTAATGGCGTGAGATACTCCATTGTAAGAAACCTTAAAAAGCTTCAAGTGGCTGGCCTAGATTGACCAAGGTTAATAGATATCTAATCCCTTTATCAATTATATTTGATATGGATTTTTACTTGGAGAGAACTCATAATATTGGCTAACCCATGATATTTGATGTGATCCTTTGCATGGCTATCTCAAAGCCATGCATATCCATGCATGTTATGGCTTTGCATGATTATCTTCAAAAAAAACCTATTTATTTAATGGCGTGACATACTCCATTGTAAGAAAGCTTCAACTGGCTGGCCTAAATTGACCAAGGTTAATAGATATCTAATCCCTTTATTAATTTCTTATTTCATTTACAAAAATCGCTCTATTAATTGTTTATTTCATATACGAAGAAAGAAAAAGCCATGAATGATGAAGTGGTTATTTCATGTATTTGTAAAATTGTTCTGCCCAAGCCTCAAAGCCTCCAAATCTGGCAAGTATCTAATGAAAGATGGAATTCAACGCTGTCGTTTAGTTCAGTAAAGAACATATATAGCTCTCCAGATAAACCTTGTCACAAAGAAACTAGCTTACAGAATCAGATATGCGTAGCTAACCGTTGTTATTTTTAGATAATCTTGATCTCCCACGGTTGTTGTTGGCGAGCAGCCTGATTTTTAGTGACATGCCACCAAAACTTAAATCTTACATTTCCAATGTTCACAAGTTTTTTGGGAGGTTTTGGTTGTCCGCCCATGAAAGCCGCAACAACACTAATCATAAGCCACAAGTTTTTTGGGAGGTTTTGGTATATAGTACCCAGCTTCGTGGACATAATTATAAACGAGTTCTTATTGTTTGTCATCACTAATTCCAGTTGCCACCACGAAAACTTGTTAGCGAAAAGGAAAATTATTGTTTAACGTCAAAATCCACATACCAATGTATCGCTACAAACGCATTTGAGGGCCCTGATGGTCTGATAACATCCATGTTGGCTATTTAAGAATGTATATATCCTTCAAGTTGCAGATAAACTTGTTATAAAAAAAAATGCAAACTTGTAGGATAAACTGAACGTGGCATGAATTAACGCAGGAGCATGAACAGACCCTTCCTCTGATGGCCACTACAATTCAGAGGCTGACATGATAATTGTCTCTTCCAAACTGCAATGATGATAGATTATTTTATATATGTAGCATCCTTGCTTCTCTTCTGAGCCTGGGAGCTTCGAAAAAACCGATCTCCACAGCGGCGATCTTGTTTTGAAAAGAGGTCCGCTGGGGAATTTGCTGATATGAGACCTCAGCAGTGGGATCAACCCTCAATCGAGCTTAAATTATGTCCAGGTCACTTATCAATCTTACTGATAAATTTCTCCGTCTTCCGATTTACCTTCTACGATCCTAGGGTTTGGCGTTCCCTAGGGTTCATGTATTAACTACCTTAAAATCTTGCTATTTGAAAATACTTCTCAATCTAGCTAGGATAATTGCATAATTCCAAAGCCATATTCAATTTTAAATAAATTTTTTATAATATGGTAAGTATATTGTTTATCATATATATTTCACTCCTTCCTTTAACTTCATTGAACATCTTTAGGTTTTTATTCTGTCATCTTGCATTTACATTTTTTATTTTATTTAATTATTTTATCTAATTTTATTTAAATATTTATTTTAATTTTAAATATTATTAAAAATACAAATTAAATTGAAATACAAATATTTTGAAATTTAAAAATTAAAAAAAATATTTATATAACAATTTAATGTTTAATAAATATTTATTATTATTATATTAATATTTAATATAATTTTTAAATTTATTTTAATTACGAATATTTTACCATTTATTTATTTTTAAATATTATATTGAATATTAACATTATACATTTCTTTCATGCTAAATTACAAAATATATATACCATACTTTTATAAATAAATAAATAAAAGTTAATAATTCAAATTATGCATTTCTCTCATACTAAATTACAAAATACATATATCATACTTTACATTATAAAATACATATATCATACTTTTATTAATTACAAAATTGAAAATATATATATCATAAATAAATAAGGTTAATAGATCAAATATGAACTTGTACAAATAAATTGGTTGGTACAGACTACATTTAAAGGTTGGTACAGAGTGCATTTAAAGAAAAAGATATGATTGGGAAGATGTTTTTGAGTTTTTAAAGTTGTGATTGGTTGGGTTAGATATAAGTTTTTAAAGATTGGTGATTATAATTGTCATCCTAATGGTGATGGTTATTAGACACTATTGTTTTGGTGAAAATGATGATGGTTATAAGGCACTATTGTTTTGGTGAAAATGAGCTTGAGGAGAGCTTAGGATCACAATGGGTCAGTTGGGAAAAGGTTAAAGTTTTGTAAATGAAATAAGAAAATAAGATCATTATTGATCCATTTAATTTAGGAAATAAGAACTGAGTTGGTGTGTTATGGTAATAATTCAGTGTGAATGGTAGTTCACTGAAATAAGTCTTTTTTAATGGTAGTCCATTTAATTTGGGAAATAAGAATTGTGACTTGTGTGTCATTGTAATACATGTGTATATCATTTTATTGGAAAAATAAGAATTGTTGAAAAATAAGGATAATGATTGATATGTCATGGTAATAATTGTAGAAGAGTTTTTGTAGTTTTGATTTTTTTAATCATTAAAATAGATGCAAATCTGAAATTTCACATTTCATTTATTTGTCAGATGAAAAGTTGATGACAGTTTTGTGCTTTTCTATACTTTTCATTTTACTAAAATTTATAAATATCAAATTTTTTTATTACTATATACCAATTTCACTATTTTAATTCTTTCAATTTTTTTAATTTTTAACATACAATTTTGGATGGAAAATTCAGGTATGGTTCTAGCACTGTATCACTGACAATGCTGAAGACCTTTAAATTATTATATACTAATTTCACTATTTTAATTCTTTCAACTTTTAAAATTTTGAATATATAATTTTAGATGCAAAGGATGTCACTCTCGTAAACCTTTGCTTTTATTATTCTGTTGTAGTTCTAGCAGTGTATCACTGACAAAGCTGAAGATGAAGGAATGCACCACCAACAATGTCGGAAGCATTACAGAAATGCATTATAGTATGGAAGGGTTACCCGTACTAATTACTACACCTATAAAAAATATTATGATGGGTTAACTGAACTGTTGAAAATAAAACCTAAGGTTTGATCATTTTTATGTGCCAAGTTTGTAGCTAGCTGTCATCCCAGGTCTGAATGGATGTGAATAAGATACTTCATAATTTATGTGTGAACTCTTCTTAATGTGAAGTGTACCCCATATTTGGTTGTGTACTCTAACAACCTGCAGCAGAATTTTGTTCTCGGTGGCTGGTGGCGTAGACAGCTCCACTAACGTTAGGTATGAGTACCGGGTAGTCGTTGTGTGGAACTGTGTCAAGTTGTGGTTGAAAACTCTGCAACAGAGGACCGCAGCGAGGAGATTGCAGACAATCGTACATAGAGGAGGCATTCGAGCGGGAAGAAGTAAAAAATAGACAACGTGGAGGAGGTGGGAAGACACGGAGAGTTCAGTGGATGATGTTGAAAGTGATGTTGATGTAATATGATCGATTGTAGGGTGTTCAGGTTCGATCGAGTTTTGTATAATTCTGATGACAACATTTAGATTGTTTTTCCATCCAACATTAAGATTAGTTTTCTCATCTTAAAAAATAAAAATGATAAAATATTATGATGATTATTGAAAAATGATTTGGTTACATTTGTGTTATCATGGTCTACCGACATAACACAATGTGGAGGAGGTGGGAAGAGACTGAGAGTTCAGTGGATGATGTTGGAAGTGATGTTGATGTAATATGATCGATTGTAGGGTGTTCAGGTTCGATCGAGTTTCGTACAATTTTGATTACAACATTTCATTTATGGGTAGATAGTTTTTCCGTCCAAGATTTAAAACTAGTCTTCTCATCCTAAAAAATAAAAATGATAAAATATTATGATGATTATTGAAAAATGATTTGATTACATTTATGAAGTAAATTACAAATTTGGTTTGGAGTGGTATCATGGTCCACCTGAATTGACCGGTTCATCATGTATAATCCTCACTCATGTGCTTGCATTAAACCATGACAAGTATGGTCGAATGATTGGAGCTTCTGCCTTTACCATTGGATTAGCTCATATGGTGCATATTATTTTTCAGAAGCCTGATTCGGGTAAAGGATGCCTTTTCCCATGTAGCAATCTTCTCTCTTCTGGTTGAAATTTAGTGATTTAAGAAGACCGAGTTTTGATTGATTTCGAATTTTCTTCAAATGTTTTAAAATGATGCAAACCTTTTGAAGACAAAATTCTAATATATATGAAGTTTGGATCATGATATAAATCTCACAAAATCTGAAATTTTAGCCAAATTCAATTTACATTTATCACTGAAAATAAAAGCTGATTGCTTTTAACTTATTCCCTTTTCCTAACCTCAATTGCACTTTTTCCTAAAGTGTTGAGTTCTTCAGGCATGTCGCCAAAGCTCAAATATTGTATGCATTTAGGGTTAGCTTGGATTTGCTTCATTGGTTCGTTGAATACTGAGGTATTAATGGTGTATTAAGAGGCCATCCCATGAGTTTGAGAGCATCGTGGTTGTTCTGAAGGTGGTTTCGGGCTCGAAGTTGCTTGAACTATGTGTGGAAAGAATGTAAGTGAAATTCGACCTTGCCTTCTTTAATGATTTGAAAAGTCATTAGAGAATATCTTCCCTCCTTTCTTAATTGTTGTGGTAATTTTGCAACTAGTTTTCTCTCTATGATTATTTATCTCGAGATATCGTAATGGCCATTAGTTTCATAGATTTGCTATTTTCATATGATCTATCTTTGTCCTGCCGAAATCCCATTTTTTTGGGAATTTTTCTGATCAGTATGCATTGAAACCGTTTTAAACAATTTTGTCCAAGCTTGGGCTTTCACACTTTTAATTATAATTCGTATGGTTGTTCTCGCCTCATCTATAACTCTAGTTTTTTTGTTCCAGGTATACAATGGTGTTATCATGTCTTGGTTTCAGTTGTGTAATTTTTTTTTAAAGTTTTAAACATGGTATGTAGACCAATGAAAATGCTCTGATGTTGACATCCATGTTTATGAAATTGTTGGTAAAGTGGGTGACATGTGGGAGGGATAGGGGTAAAGAAGCTGGTAGATTCTTATTGGATTATTTGCTAAGGCATACACTAAATCAATGTGCGCATAGACAAAAGCCCATTGAAAATGAAGTACTAGTAAATGAGTGCTTTGATTTACTATATTTGGAGCACAAGAAATGCTTGTAAAGAAGTTGGTAGAAGCTTCTTGCATCATTTGCTTAAGCATAGAGTGGATCCAGATGGACTATAGCTCAAGTGCATTATGATGCTTTTTGCATCATTTGTTTAAGCATACAATGGATTGACTTGGAGCATAGGTTGAAGTGCCTTAAGGAAGAAGTAATAGTTGATTGAGTTTTGACTCAAAGTATTTGGAGCAATGAGGGATGTTGGTAAGGAAGCTAGTAGATGATTCTTGCATCATGTGTTTGGGCATACAATGGTAAGATAAGTACTTGGTCTATGGAATTGTATTTGGAGCAGAAATGATGCTTGCAATGAAATAGGTTAATGTTTCATAGCATTGAGTGCTCCAATATACAATTGTAATTATTTTAATGGAGTTGAATTTTATCACATGTAAATGAGCATATGGCTCCAATATAGAATTGTAATTATTTTTAAGGAATTGAATTTTATCACATGTAAATGAGCATATTGCTGTAAGACCTATTTAGGCATACCTAGTAGTTTGATGGTTCATCACTATAAAATCTAGACTTAAACTTAAGTGATAGGGGGCATGGTGTATTCCTAATAACGGTTTATAAACTTTGAGGGGGTAGGAGTTTATCCCAAGTCAAGTTTAAAGGGAGCAATGTTGGGTTAGTCTTGACTTGGTTATAGAGTCATTGATTTGGTTATTGATGGGTTTACCGTTAGTGGTTTACGGGCCCATGGTATTGGGTAACCTATGATATTTGATGTGAGCTTTTGCCTGGAGAGAACTCATGGTATTGGGTAACCCATGATATTTGATGTGAGCCTCTGAATGGCTATCTCTAAGCCATGCATGTCCATGCATGTTATGACTTTGCATGATTATCTTCAAGAAGCCTATTTAATGGCTTGAGATACTCCATTGTAAGAAACCTTAAGAAGCTTCAAGTGGCTGGCCTAGATTGACCAAGGTTAATAGATATCTAATCCCTTTATCAATTATATTTAATGTGAGTTTTTACCTAAAAAAACTCATAGTATTGGGTAACCGATAATATTTGATATGATCCTTTGCATGGTTATCTCAAAGCCATGCATTTCCATGCATATCATGACTTTGCATGATTATCTTCAAGAAGCCTATCTATTTAATGACTTTGACATACTCTATTGTAAAAAACATTAAGAAGCTTCAAGTGGCTGGCTTAAATTGACCAAGGTTAATAGATATCTAATCCCTTTATCAATTTCTTATTTCATTTACAAAAATCGCTCTATTAATTGCTTATTTCATATACGAAGAAAGAGAAAGCCATGAATGATGAAGTGGTTATTTCCTGTATATGTAAAATTGTTCTGCCCAAGCCTCAAAGCCTCCAAATCTGGCAAGTATCTAATGAAAGATGGAATTCGACGCTGTCGTTTAGGCAAGTATCTAATGAAAGATGGAATTCAACGCTGTCGTTTAGTTCAGTAATGGACATATATAGCTCTCCAGATAAACCTTGTCACAAAGAAACTAGCTTACAGAATCAGATATGCGTAGCTAACTGTTGTTATTTTTAGATAATCTTGATCTCCCACGGTCGTTGTTGGCGAGCAGCCTGATTTTTAGTGACATGCCACCAAAACTTAAATCTTACATTTCCAATGTTCACAAGTTTTTTTGGGAGGTTTTGGTTGTCCGCTCATGAAAGCCACAACACCACTACAGTATATAGTACCCAACTTCGTGGACATAATCATAAACGAGTTCTTATTGTTTGTCATCACTAATTTCAGTTGACACCACGAAAACTTGTTAGCGAAAAGGAAAATTACTATTTAACGTTAAAATCCACATACCAATGTATCGCTACAAACGCATTTGAGGGCCCTGATGGTCTGATAACATCCATGTTGGCTATTTAAGAATGTATATATCCTTCAAGTTGCAGATAAACTTGTTATAAAAAAAAATGCAAACTTGTAGGATAAACAAGTATTTTCAGTACTAACTGAACGTGGCATGAATTAACGCAGGAGCATGAACAGACCCTTCCTCTGATGGCCACTATAATTCAGAGGCTGACATGATAATTGTCTCTTCCAAACTGCAATGGTGATGGATTATTTTATATATGTAGTATCCTTGCTTCTCTTCTGAGCCTGGGAGCTTCGAAAAAACCGATTTCCACAGCGGCGATCTTGTTTTGAAAAGAGGTCCGCAGTGGGATCAGTCCTCAATCCTCAGCGGCGAATTTGCTGATATGAGATCAATCCTCAATCATCGTTCCCTAGGGTTCATGCATCGAACCATGAGAGGTGATTAACCCCAAAGTGATACGCTCCATGTGGTTTAGTTGGGTGTGTGCATTATATATATATTATTTTATTTTATAAACAATGGGAGGTCGAATTAAAGGTACGTGGCATATTTTTATAGGTTAAGCGTTATAGACTATTAAAGTTTTATCATGTGTGAAGGAATTTCAAAGATGAAGAAGTATTATTATTCTGTTTTGTTTTTTATTTGGGCTGCATGGAAAAGAATAGGCAATAAGAGGGAGAATTGTTTGGTGCTGCATGGTGTGGTAAAGAATAGGCAATAAGGGGGAGAAGGAATGGAGGGGGAGAAGGAATGGAGGTGGAGAAAATGAATAACTAAGAAAAGATGGCTAAGAACATAGAATAGAAAAGGAAAGAAAGGATACACATTTTAAGGATTGAGTTTTTGATGATCATTTGTGGGAGTGACAACTAGTGAATGCCCACACAAAGAAGATGCACCGATTTATCAATAAAGATTAAAGTTGGTCACAACTTAACTTTTTTAATACAGCTTGAACGACGGACTTGGCATGACACTAGGAGGCAAGGCAAGGTGCACCCACACGAAGAGACTCAATGAAATTTGGGGGGATATAGGTCTCTGAAGAGATAAAGTATAAATTAAAATTTTATTGTGGATTTGCGAACTTTCTTAGTATTGTAATGTCCATAAGAAACTAGGAAAGACAGGGTTTTTAAATAAATTTTCTTTTATAAAATAACTAAAGCCCTTTGATGTTTGAAGGATGTAAATCATAAATTTAGTGGATGAATAAAATAGGTGGTGAAATTTTATGAGTTACCCTATGTGTGTGCTTGTTTTAAGTGTTTCACTTATGCTTCTATTTCGGTGTGTGCTATGATTTGAATTTAATCTGCATCCTTTTTTGTTGAGATTTATTTAATTCCCAACAAGGCTACACCAAGTTTGGTATCAAAGAAGGAGTATTCTGCTAAAGGAAAACAATTCCAGCTTGAGGAGTTGTTGCATAAAATTGTTCTTGGAGGAATTTGTTATTCTTGAAAGGATACTATGATAGGTAGAACTGTATAAAGGGCATTTGTGCATAAGCAACAATATGACCAATAAAAGAGGAGCATGAATACAATGGAGAGGGAGAATGCAACATGTAGGTGTTGCAGATGAGGTGACATAGGCATTGATATCTATTTGAGAAAGACTGGAAGCTATAGAGATAGATCAAAGAAGATGAGTTGTAGTACAAAAGCTCATGATGTGAGTGATGATGAAGAAAACATTGAGATTCCATAAGAAAAACATAAGGCAATTGAAGATTCATAAGAGATAATCATTAAAGCCTTCACAGATTGGCGAGGGAATTCAAAATTCGAAACCCCCATCTATTTAGGGAATTTGAACCTAGAATAATTAATTCACATTGAGAAATTATTTGACATAGGACACATTGAAAACCCTAAGAGAGTGAAGATTTTCTGCATGAAGCTAAAAGGAAAAATAAGGATAAAATCATGACATGGGATAGAATGGTTGTTAAACTAAAATGCATGTTTCTGCCTATGGATTATACTTTGAATTGATATAGGAAATTGTAGAACCTTAGGAAGAAGGAGATGTCTATAAAAGAATATATAGAGGAATTTAATAAATTGTCGATTAGATCTAAACATAGTGATGAAGGAGATGAAGTTGTGGCTAGGTATATTATTGGTCTCAAGTATTCAATATAATATGAGTTTCGTATAGTGATGATTAGAACAATTGGGGAGGGCTCATCTTTCCTAGAAGGTTAAGGAGAAATTTTCAAGGAAACAACCTAGAATTCATGGGAAAACAATAAGAGGTGGAGATAGAAGCACAATGAGAAGAGGATAGAGTAGAGGAACTAAGAATGAACAAGGTAGTAGTGTAAATAATRTAAAGTAAATATTTGGGAGAAATAATGAATGGACTTCAGAGGTAGAGGAGCCTTTGGGGGAAGTGGAATCCTTAGTGGTAGAAGGGCTATAACACACCAGTAATTTGGTACAAGTTCCAAACACCAGGGCACAAGTCCTTTGAGTGTTCATAAATTTACAAACTAATGGGAGCACATCTCTCCCAAGGAAAGAGAGTAAAATGCATGTCTCCCAAGGAGTTGGGAGCACATCTAAATCTGTGATTGGTGATAATGTTGATGAAATGTAACAAGAGAAAGGAGACACTTTAATGTTTAAAAGAATGCTACTAAAGCTATATAAAAACATATAAACAAAGGAGCCAAACCAAAGGATGCCCATATTCAAGACCATCCACAAAATTGGAGGTAAGTGCTATTCTTTAATTGTAAATGGAGATAACACACATAATTAACTATCTACATAGGTCATAGAGAAGTTAAATTTGAAGTGTAGACAACATCTCAATTCCCTTAGGGTCTCATGGTTGGAGAAATGGCATTGTGTCAATGTTTCTAAATGGTGTTTGATATGTTTTCACATTGGAACTTATCATGATAAAGTATTCTGTGATGTTGTGCCAATGGATGCTTTCCATTTGTTCTTGGGTGATCCTTGGGAGTGTGATAGAAAATTCATGATAGGGTGAAGAATGTAGTTTTCTTAGAAATATATGGAAACAAGATTATAATGTTTTCTACGAAGGAGGAAAAATGGGACATTGACAATAATAATTATAGTAGTGGAAGGAGAGTCATGTTATGTTTAGGCAAATAAATTTTAAAAGAAGAAAGAAAAGAAAGGTATTATTTTTCTATTATTCAAAAGAGTCCAAAGTCCAAAAGTGAAGGGAATTTAAATTCCAGTAGAAGTAGAAGAGTTGTTGATTGAGATTAAGGAAATTATTTTAGAGGAGTTTCCTTATGGATTGCCACCTATTAGGAGCATTTCCCTTCAAATAGATTTCATTTGAGGATCCAATTTACCTAATAAATCCCCACATATGATGCCACCTATTAAAAGTGATGAGTTTAATAAACAAGTGCATGAATTGTTTGAAGGAGGTTTGATTACAGATATCTTAAGCCCATGTGCAATACCTACTGTAATTGCACCTAGGAAAGGTGGAGAATGGAGAATGTGCACGAATTCCAGGGCTATTAAAATAATTACAATCAAGTATAGATTCCCTTTGTCTATGATGGATGGTTTGATGGACTATTTAAATGGAATGAAATATTTTATGAAGATAGATTTAAAAAGTGGGTAACATCATATTAGAATTCGTGAAGGAGACAAATGGAAATTTAATTTTAACACTAAGGAAAGATTTTACAAATCGTTGGTCATGCCATTTGGATTGATAAATGATCCGAGTACCTTTATGAGATTCTTAGCAAGACAAAAGAGGAACATATAAAGAATGTAGAACAAGTGTTGGACATAATGAAGCAAGAGAAATTACTAATAAATCACCGTAGGCTAAACGCTCTATGAAATGATGATTTTTTCTGGGGACATTTGCCCGGAATCCGGCAATAAATTGTTAGATTTGTAGATTTGAGTGATTATTTCTGTATAATCCGAGTTCCCGAGGGGTTTTTCAACATGCTGAATTCATTTCTGCATTCAAAAATGGAATTTGAACAACAAAAAATAGTGATTCGTGTAAATTTATATCGCCAAATTCTGGTGAAAAAAACTATTTCGTAGAACAACTAGACAACACCCTAATAAATCTGTTGAGTTGTACATTTATATATCACCTTTTGTGATATGCACCTTGAAGCATAAAAAAATGAAGACAAGAAGTCTGTTGAGGAATATCTACAGACACATAGGGTGAATTTACCATTAACTTACATGCATGTTTTCCACTATTCCATAAGAAGCCCCTTTCTACCACATTTCCGATATATGTGTATTTGCAATGAGTGCTAATGCTCTTAGGTGCAACAAAAGTGGTGCATAGGTGCCAAGGCTATCAATTTTTTGCAAAAACAAAACTAAAACTTTGGGAGTGAAGGATTTTCATGAGAAATATATCAAACGGCAACAACTATGCATTAATGTTAACTAACATTGTGAGTTGCAAATTACTCAATGGACGATTTCCACAAGATTCTCATGGATCAATTCAACATTAATGAGAGATTTATCAATGTTAACTTGAAATGTAGCATTCATTCAAATTATTTTTATAGTTTTTAATTTCTTGAAAGCTAAAACTTAAGATTTCGTGTAAAATTTAAGTTGTACATTTATTTAAAATTTCATTCAAAATGTAGGTTTGAGCTTTTTCATCCCATATGAATCCAAATAACATCTAACAAAATGTTGATTGATATTTAGTGATACAAATAAAACATTTTTATACATTTGATCAACAAAATACTTATCTTAAAAAATAATAAAATCTTTCATTTGTGTTCCAATTAATAGCAAACATGTGATATTATTCTATATACTCCTTAAAAGGAAAGGACTAATAACATTTACAAGTATTAACACCTTGGATTTTCTTTTGATGTTTCCCAACTTAAAAGCCAAGGATTATGTATAAGTAATTATTTTTTATTATAAACATTTTTTAATATGTTTTAATTTCCCTTCATATACCTAAATCCTATCTCTTATGTTTTATCAATTCATTTTTTCTTTGGTTTATCATTAATAATTATAAAATAATTTTAATCATTATTTTGTTCATAATATTAATAGTATAGGACTATGCTATTTTTTGAAATATATATATATATATATATATATATATATATATATATATATATATATATATATATATATATATATATATAAAATAAACTTTAACAAAATTACAAAAAATTATTTATGCTTCAAAATACTTTGATTTTCAAATAGTATAGTAATTTATTCATTCTATATGTATTAACCACTTTAAAATCTTGCTATTTGAAAATACTTCTTAATCTAACTAATAATTGCATAATTCCAAAGCCATATTCAATTTTAAATAATTTTTTTATAATATAATATGTATATTGTTTATCATCTATATTTTACTCCTTCCTTTAACTTCATTGAACATCTTTAGGTTTTTATTCTGTCATCTTGCATTTACATTTTATTTTATTTTATTTAATTATTTTGTCTAATTTTATTTAAATATTTTATTAAAAGATTTATTTTAATTTTAAATATTATTAAGAATAAAAATTAATTGAAATACAAATATTTTGAAATTTAAAAACATCTCTATATAACAATTTAATGTTTAATAAATTATTATTATTATATTAATATTTAATATAATTTTTAAATTTATTTTAATTATGAATATTTTACCATTTATTTATTTTTAAATATTATATTAAATATTAACCTTATACATTTATTTCATGCTAAATTACAAAATACATATATCATACTTTTATAAATAAATAAATAAATAAGTTAATAATTCAAATTATGCATTTCTCTAATACTAAATTACAAAATACATATATCATACTTTTCATTATAAAATACATATATCATACTTTTATTAATTACAAAATTGAAAATATATATATCATAAATAAATAAGGTTAATAGATCAAATATGAACTTGTACAAATAAATTGGTTGGTATAGACTGCATTTAAAGGTTGGTACAGAGTGCATTTAAAGAAAAAGATATGATTGGGAAGATGCTTTTGAGTTTTTAAAGTTGTGATTGGTTGGGTTACATTTAAGTTTTTAAAGATTGGTGATTATAATTGTCATCCTAATGGTGATGGTTACCAGACACTATTGTTTTGGTGAAAATGATGATGGTTACCACGCACTATTGTTTTGGTGAAAATGGGCCCGAAAAGAGCTTAGGATCACAATGGGTCAGTTGGGAAAAGGTTAAAGTTTTGTAAATAAAATAAGAAAATAAGATCATTATTAATCCATTTAATTTAGGAAATAAGAACTGTGTTGGTGTGTTATGGTACTAATTCCGTGTGAATGGTAGTTCACTGAAATAAGTCTTTTTTAATGGTAGTCCATTTAATTTGGGAAATAAGAATTGTGGCTTGTGTGTCATTGTAATAAATGTGTATATCATTTTATTCGAAAAATAAGAATTGTTGAAAAATAAGAATAATGGTTGATATGTCAGGGTAATAATTGTAGTAGGGTTTTTGTAGTTTTGTTTTTTGAATCATTAAAATGGATGCAAATCTGAAATTTTACATTTCATTTACTTGTCAAATGAAAATTTGATGACAGTTTTGTGCTTTTTTATACTTTTCATTTTAGTAAAATTTATAAAGATCAATTTTTTTTATTACTATATACCAATTTCACTATTTTAATTCTTTCATTTTTTTAATTTTTAACATACAATTTTGGATGGAAAATTCAGATATGGTTCTATCACTGTATCACTGACAATGCTGAAGACTTTTAAATTATTATATACTAATTTCACTATTTTAATTCTTTCAACTTTTTAAATTTTGAATATATAATTTTAGATGCAAAGGATGTCACTCTCGTAAACCTTTGCTTTTATTATTCTGGTGTAGTTCTAGCAGTGTATCACTGACAAAGCTGAAGATGAAGGAATGCACCACCAACAATGTCGGATGCATTACAGAAATGCATTATAGTATGGAAGGGTTACCCGTACTAATTACTACACCTATAAAAAATATTATGATGGGTTAACTGAACTGTTGAAAATAAAACCTAAGGTTTGATCATTTTTATGTGCCAAGTTTGTAGCTAGCTGTCATCCCAGGCCTGAATGGATGTGAATAAGATACATCATAATTTATGTGTTAACTCTTCTTAATGTGAAGTGTACCCCATATTTGGTTGTGTACTCTAACAACCTGCAGCAGAATTTTGTTCTCGGTGGCTGGTGGCTGGTGGCTCCACTAACGTTAGGTATGAAAACTCTGCAACAGAGGACCGCAGCGAGGAGATTGCAGACAATCGTACATAGACAAATGGACAACGTGGAGGAGGTGGGAAGAGACGGAGAGTTCAGTGGTCTTCCGATTTACCTTCTACGATCCTAGGGTTTGGCGTTCCCTAGGGTTCATGCATCGAACCATGAGAGGTGATTAACCCCAAAGTGAAACGCTCCATGTGGTTTAATTGGGTGTGTGCATTATTTAAATATATATATTTTATTTTATTTTATTTTATAAACAATGGGAGGTCGAATTAAAGGTACGTGGCATATTTGTATAGGTTAAGTGTTATAGACTATTAAAGTTTTATCATGTGTGAAGGAATTTCAAAGATGAAGAAGTATTATTATTCTGTTTTGTTTTTTATTTGGGCTGCATGGAAAAGAATAAGGCAATAAGAGGGAGAATTGTTTGGTGCTGCATGGTGTGGTAAAGAATAGGCAATAAGTGGGAGAAGGAATGGAGGGGGAATAACTAAGAAAAGATGGCTAAGAACATAGAATAGAAAAGGAAAGAAAGGATACATATTTCAAGGATTGAGTTTTCGATGATCATTTGTGGGAGTGACAACTAGTGAATGCCCACACAAAAAAGATTTGTCGATTTTTCAATAAAGATTAAAGCTGATCACAACTTAACTTTTTTAATACAGTTTGAACGACAGACTTGGTATGACACTGGGAGGCAAGGCAAGGTGCACCCACATGAAGAGACCCAATGAAATTTGGGGGATATAGGTCTCGAAAGAGATAAAGTATAAATTAAAATTTTATTGTGGATTTGCAAACTTTCTTAGTATTGTAATGTCCATAAGAAACTAGTAGAGAGAGGGTTTTTAAATAAATTTTCTTTTATAAAATAACTAAAACCCTTTGATGTTTGAAGGATGTAAATCATAAATTTAGTGGATGAATAAAATAGGTGGTGAAATTTTATGAGTTACCCTATGTGTGTGCTTGTTTTAAGTGTTTCACTTATGCTTCTATTTCGGTGTGTGCTATGATTTGAATTTAATCTGCATCCTTTTTTGTTGAGATTTATTTAATTCCCAACAAGGCTACACCAAGTTTGGTATCAAAGAAGGAGTATTCTGCTAAAGGAAAACAATTCCAGCTTGAGGAGTTGTTGCATAAAATTGTTCTTGGAGGAATTTGTTATTCTTGAAAGGATACTATGATAGGTAGAACTGTATAAAGGGCATTTGTGCATAAGCAACAATATGACCAATAAAAGAGGAGCATGAATACAATGGAGAGGGAGAATGCAACATGTAGGTGTTGCAGATGAGGTGACATAGGCATTGATATCTATTTGAGAAAGACTGGAAGCTATAGAGATAGATCAAAGAAGATGAGTTGTAGTACAAAAGCTCATGATGTGAGTGATGATGAAGAAAACATTGAGATTCCATAAGAAAAACATAAGGCAATTGAAGATTCATAAGAGATAATCATTAAAGCCTTCACAGATTGGCGAGGGAATTCAAAATTCGAAACCCCCATCTATTTAGGGAATTTGAACCTAGAATAATTAATTCACATTGAGAAATTATTTGACATAGGACACATTGAAAACCCTAAGAGAGTGAAGATTTTCTGCATGAAGCTAAAAGGAAAAATAAGGATAAAATCATGACATGGGATAGAATGGTTGTTAAACTAAAATGCATGTTTCTGCCTATGGATTATACTTTGAATTGATATAGGAAATTGTAGAACCTTAGGAAGAAGGAGATGTCTATAAAAGAATATATAGAGGAATTTAATAAATTGTTGATTAGATCTAAACATAGTGATGAAGGAGACGAAATTGTGGCTAGGTATATTATTGGTCTCAGGTATTCAATATAATATGAGTTTCGTATAGTGATGATCAGGACAATTGGGGAGGGCTCATCTGTCCTAGAAGGTTAAGGAGAAATTTTCAAGGAAACAACCTAGAATTCATGGAAAAACAATAAGAGGTGGAGATAGAAGCACAATGAGAAGAGGATAGATTAGAGGAACTAAGAATGAACAAGGTAGTAGTGTAAATAATGTAAAGTAAATATTTGGGAGAAATAATGAATGGACTTCAGAGATAGAGGAGCCTTTGGGGGAAGTGGAATCCTTAGTGGTAGAAGGGCTATAAGACACCAATAATTTGCTACAAGTTCCAAACACCAGGGCACAAGTCCTTTGAGTGTTCATAAATTTACAAACTAATGGGAGGAAAGAGAGTAAAATGCATGTCTCCCAAGGAGTTGGGAGCACATCTAAATCTGTGATTGCTGATAATGTTGATGAAATGTAACAAGAGAAAGGATACAATTTAATGTTTAAAAGAATGCTACTAAAGCTATATAAAAACATAGAAACAAAGGAGCCAAACCAAAGGATGCCCATCTTCAAGACCATCTACAAAATTGGAGGTAAGTGTTATTATTTAATTGTAAATGGAGATAACACACATAATTAACTATCTACATAGATCATAGAGAAGTTAAATTTGAAGTGTAGACAACATCCCAATTCCCTTAGGGTCTCATGGTTGGAGAAATGGCATTGTGTCAATGTTTCTAAATGATGTTTGATATGTTTTCACATTGGAACTTATCATGATAAAGTATTATGTGATGTTGTGCCAATGGATGCTTTCCATTTGTTCTTGGGTGGTCCTTGGGAGTGTGATAGAAAATTCATGATAGGGTGAAGAATGTAGTTTTCTTAGAAATATATGGAAACAAGATTATAATGTTTCCTACGAAGGAGGAAAAATGGGACATTGACAATAATAATTATAGTAGTGGAAGGAGAGTCATGTTATGTTTAGACAAATAAATTTTAAAAGAAGAAAGAAAAGAAAGGTATTATTTTTCTATTATTCAAAAGAGTCCAAAGTCCAAAAGTGAAGGGAATTTAAATTCCAGTAGAAGTAGAAGAGTTGTTGATTGAGATTAAGGAAATTATTTTAGAGGAGTTTCCTTATGGATTGCCACCTATTAGGAGCATTTCCCTTCAAATAGATTTCATTCGAGGATCCAATTTACCTAATAAATCCCCACATATGATGCCACCTATTAAAAGTGAGGAGTTTAATAAACAAGTGCATGAATTGTTTGAAGGAGGTTTGATTACAGATATCTTAAGCTCATGTGCAATACCTACTGTAATTGCACCTAGGAAAGGTGGAGAATGGAGAATGTGCATGAATTCCAGGGCTATTAATATAATTACAATCAAGTATAGATTCCCTTTGTCTATGATGGATGGTTTGATGGACTATTTAAATGGAATGAAATATTTTATGAAGATAGATTTAAAAAGTGGGTAACATCATATTAGAATTCGTGAAGGAGATAAATGGACATTTAATTTTAACAATAAAGAAAGATTTTACAAATCATTGGTCATGCCATTTGGATTGATAAATGAGCCAAGTACATTTATGAGATTCTTAGCAAGACAAAAAATGAACATATAAATAATTTAGAACAAGTGTTGGACATAATGAAGCAAGAGAAATTACTAATAAATCACCGTAGGCTAAACGATCTATGAAATTATGATGTTTTCCAGGGACATTTGCCCGGAATCCGGCGATAAATTGTTAGATTTGTAGATTTGAGTGATTATTTCTGTATAATCTGAGTTCCCGAGAGGTTTTTCAACATGCCGAATTCATTTCTACATTCAAAAATGGAATTTGAACAACAAAAAATAGTGATTCGTGTAAATTTATATTGCCAGATTCTGGCGAAAAAACTATTTCGTAGAACAACTAGACAACACCCTAATAAAACTGTTGAGTTGTACATTTATATATCACGTTTTGTGATATGCACCCTGAAGCATAAAAAAATGAAGACAAGAAGTCTGCCGAGGAATATTTACAGACACATAGGGTGACTTCATCTCAGGACGGTGGACAAAGGAGGACAATTGCTCACAAAAATATGACTTTTAATTTCATTTTATGACGACTTTATGTGGCAGTGCATTTATGACAGACTTGCACTTTTATTTTTGGACAACACACACACACACACACACATATGGCATGGTTAAATTATTTTTGGGAGTGACAAGTGTGTTTATGGAATAATTATTTGTTTGGGGGTTGATGATGTGCATTTATTTTATGGTATGACACATATTTAAGATTATAGAGGTATAAAGGAATGTTGAAAATTAAACAATAAAGCTATTTAAGGGTCCCCACCTATTAGTTATTATTTATAAAAAACACTTATTATAATTATTTATTTAAAATTTGTCCCACTTAACTAAAAGTTAGTTAACTATATAACTAAAGGTGGTTGAAACCAATCAAACTACCTTTTGAGGAATAAAAGAAGGACTTGATGGAGGGACAAAGGGGAGAGAATATAGAGGCACAAACTCTTATAAGGTTTTCTCTTGCTCTGAAGTGAGATTGCATTTATATTCCATTCATCTCTGAATTACATAAGGGATGAATCTTCTTGTTGATAGTAGGGTTTTACTGAAGGTGGCAATAAGAAGGACTAAGAAGCGTAGATTTTTGACATGATTCCAAAGGTTAATCATTTTTTTTTATAGTATGTTAATTTTAATTTGATTTCTGAAATAGTTTTTAGTGTTGATTATAATTATTTTGTAGAGTCAAGACAATGGTACATTTGTGACTTGTTGATCCAATTTTCTCAGTCTTGGTATTTACTTAGAAGAAACCAATAGTCTCTGTGTGATGTAACATTCCACCTTTGACTTATAAGTCTTACTTTGGTCCTCACCCATGCAGGGCTATGAAAATAATTGTTTTGGTTGTAATTTAGAATTGAATCAATAAAATCATTGTTGGTTTTGGTCTCATCTTTGGACTTGATATGTAATGTTATTTTGGATTTGTTTTCTAATTATTTCTTAAATCTGTTATAAATTTCTATTGCAAGCATTTATTTTATTATCTATGATAAATCACAAACATGTAAAACAACATTAGGCCCAAGTACATATTTCTGGAGGACTAATTGATATTTTTGTAAAAGTCTATAAACATACGGTAATAATCCTGCCTATCTTTCCTTAGCCCAACAAGATTAAAAAATGTTGGTATAAGGACTTCTGTTTTTTTTCATCAACATTTATTTGGCAACCATACTAAGGAATTTTCTCATAATTATCTGGTATTTGTATTTTATTTTATGTACTTAGTTTTCCCCTTTTTATTTTTTGATTTCTTGACATTGTTTGTTGAACAAAAACCGAACATTGGAGATGGTTTAGATGATCATACTATTATTTCTTTGACTTTGTTTAATATGATTTTAGAAACTTCTCACAGTCATGAAGAACTTCATCATTGTTGGGAAGTCATTCTAGAGACGTAAGGATTCATGAACAGTGGGAAGCCCAACAAAGGAAAGCTATAAATCAGCCTCCTTAATGAGAGGTTGACACATGTCCTCTAGATATTGTTCTTATCAAAGAACAATAGGTTTATCTATTTATTTTAATCCTTTATATGAAGTAGGAAGAAGAAAATTTGTTTTAGAAAGTCTACAACATAAACATCGAAGA
The DNA here is from genome assembly GCA_009831015.1 of Picea engelmannii. Taxonomy (NCBI): domain Eukaryota; kingdom Viridiplantae; phylum Streptophyta; class Pinopsida; order Pinales; family Pinaceae; genus Picea; species Picea engelmannii. The sequence goes on from ML777344.1 coordinate 548,023, forward strand.
TATTTATCTGACTCTTCTAGTTCATCAATATCTTTAATTCATATCACTTTCAAGATGATATCTTCTAGTTCTTCTTCTGGTACTAGATCATCAACTTCTTCACAAATTTCTTCCTCAGCAATGATTGGAATTTTCTTTAGTCATCACATCTCAGTTCATTCCACGACAAATCTTTCCAAGGTGATTAAAAAAATGGTTTATTTCAATTTGAAGAAGATGCAACCACTACACCGTGGCATGTGTCTTCACCTTTAAGTATTACTCTAACTGTAAATCCCCTTCCTAAATTTAAGGATCATTTTCCTAAATTCTTAGGGAATTGTACTATTTCTACCAATGAACATTTGATTTCATTTTCTAATGCATGCCATAACATAGGCGTGAATGATAATTACACTCACATGCACTTGTTTGTCAATTCTTTATAAGGAAAAGTCATTGAATATTTATTTGAACTACCTCCTAGTTTTTTAGACTTGGGATGAATTAACTTATTCGATTGAATCAACTTATGGGCAACCCAAAAAACCAGCAGATCAATTACAACAATACAATAATGGTGAAACAATCATGTCTTTCAATATCTGTTTCACCAAATTCTATAATCAAATCCCTGAACTGATCTGTCCTCATAACCGAGATGATTTTATCCAATACTATAATGCATTTCCTTCTTCTTATCCCCAAATACTAGAAGAGAAGAATGTAACAAATTTAGGGTATGCACTTCAAACTTGTTTAGATTATGAAGAATAGTTGGAAAGAACTGGTCTTCCTAAGGAAGATGTTGTAAAGCAGACTAATATGTCAACAATTTTGTAGCTTGTCTAAGATATGAGAAATCAAATGATTTCTTATGAGAGGAAAGGGGTCACTTCAACATCAAGTCCTGCTGAGTCTTCCACACAAGTTGTTTTGATAAATCATACAACTAATAATTTATTCCATAATCATCCAAAGGCTATTATTTATAGGGATTGGTGTATGTTTTGTGATGAAAATCATGAAGAAAGTACTTGTGAAGTCAAGAAAAGAGAACAAGAGTGAATCTTTGGAAAAAATACTGAAACAACCATTGTTACCTTAGATTGGGATCCTGAAGAGGATGTAATGATGGAAAACACAAGGAATAAATCATACGCAAATAAAGGGAAGAGTGGTAATCCAAAGACCACTTTTGCCCCTAGTTCATCCTCTCAACATGAAAATACTCATGTTTTTACGAGAGCACAGAGTAAAGAGGTACCAATCTCTTTACATCCGTCAAAGTATAATATTCTAAAGAATCTAGCTAACATAAAAATAGATGCATATCTCTTGGACATGGTCACCATCCCTGAGCAGCGACAACATCTGAAGAATTATATGGAAGGTAAAACTTTTACAATATCTAGTTTATCTAAAAAACATGATGGAGATGGAATTCATGTAAATAAATTAGGTGTAAATCATTTTAGAAACTTGTAAAAAATCCTCCCTTTTACATATCTAAAAAAATAATGGATAAGATAGCTCACTGTTGCTTAATAAATGGTGGATTTGGCCCTAGTGTTATGTCCAAGATTATTATGGAAGAGATAGGACTCTCTTGTACAAATAAAAATTTGATAAGTATGTTATCCTATAATAATAAACAACAAACAACAATTGGTGAGATCAAGGATGTAACTTTAGTTCTTTGTGCCCATCTTGAAATTATAACCACATTGAATATTCAAGAAATTGATATGCCCGTTAGTAATTATTCTATTATTTTGGGTAGAGATTGGCGGAATTTGACTGGTGGTTATTTATCATTAGATGGATCACACCTTTCCATCCACAAAAATGGAGAGAACATTATCTTTTTAAGGGAAGGATGAATTTCACCATATATTGAAAAAGTCCCTCAACCCAATGTTAATTATATTGAGGAAGATATGGGTGTGTATTCTATTTTTTTTGATGAATATGATACTCTTATTGAATAGCCTTATGATCATGCAAATGGAATGTGGCATATGCACTTTTATGGTGCATGTTCAAGTGAAGGAAAGGGAAAAGGCATTGTATTATACTCTCATGTTGGTAAAATTCATAATTTTTTCTACATACTAGAATTTGCTTATACTAATAACGTTACTAAATTTGAAGCCTTCTTGTTAGGAATTGAAAATTCTTACAACATAGCTTGTTATCATCTCATTTTATTTGGAGATTCAAAACTTGCTGTCAAGTTGGTAAGAAAAAATCTATAATCCTATTAACAAGTTGTTGAAAAGATACACCCAATTTTTTGGGGATTTAATACAAAATTTGTATCTTTAACATCACTCACATCAAAAGAGAATTGAATTCCATAGCTGATAGGTTGGCTGTTTTTATAGCCTTCCCTACAAGGAAATTATTTCCTCAAAGACTCGATTGCACATTTTATCTTTATATCGACCTCATCTCCCTAATAATGTGGAATCATGGTAGGTCTTCCCTGATGATGAAATCATTTGTGCTATTTTACAGAATGAGATTTATAATCCAAAGGAAATAATTTCAAGTGAAGATAATAAAATTCCTAAAGGGTTGAATCCTCTTGAGAGATCATTCTCAACCAGTGATGTTAACAAAAAGAAAGACAAAAACGAAGAGAAGTTGAAGCGGGAAATAGGAGATATCATTCAAGTGAACATTGGAACTTGAGAAAATGCAAATATTTTAAAAATTGGATCCCAATGTTCTAAAGATGAAAAGAAAAAAATTATGGACTTATTACGTGAATTTAGAGATGTTTTTTCCTGGTCATATGAGGATTTTCATGGTTTTGATCCTAGTGTCATCCAACATACTATTTCAATTAAGGAAGAAGAACAACCTTTTAGGAAAAATAGAGGCCCATAAATCCTACTCGTGAAGCTACTATATGAAAATAAGTGTAAAATTTTATAAACGCTCACATTATCTTCCCCATTAAATATTTTGAGTGGATATCCAATCTTGTTCATGCACGAAAAAATAATGGCGATATTTGATTATGTGTTGATTTCTATGCATTTAATAGAGCAAGTGTAAAGGATAACTTTCCCCTTCCTAATATGGAAATTATTTTACAGCAAGTGTAAGGGTCTCAGATGATGTCCCTTCTTGATGGATTTTCATGCTACAATCAAATCAGAGTCAAGAGGGAATACAAATACAAAACCACTTTGACAAGTTGATAGGGCACCTCCACCTAAGAATGAATTCCTTTTGGCTTGATTAATGCAGGTGCCACTTTTCAAAGTGCTATGCAGATAGCTTTCGATGATCTCATCAGTAAGATAAATTAGATTTATCTTGATGATTTAACCATATACTCTAAAAACCGACAAGATCATTTTGATCATCTCAAAAAAGTCTCTTTGTGTTGCATAAAATTTGGCATGTCTTTAAATCCTTCAAAATGTTTTTTCGGTGTCACTCAAGGTAATCTTCTCATTCACATTGTTTTTAGTTTAGGAATCATTATTGATCCTGAGAGGTTTACCACAATTCTAAATCTTCAAGCCCCTACATCTAAAAAGGAAATTCAATCTTTTATGGAAAGAATTAACTTTGTTAGAAGATTTGTTATGAATTTCATTGTAATGGTCAAACCTAATTCATAATATGCTAAAACAATATCAATCATTTTTATGGAATGAATATGTCAATTTGTTTTTGCTAGGAATAAAAAAATCAACAAGCTCTTCATCGGTTCTGGCGAAACCAGATTTTGACAAAGAATTTATTATATATACAAATTCAACTGAAGAAGAAATCTATGTTATTCTTCTTCAAAAAGATGATCAAAACAACGAACAACCTATAGCTTATATGATCCAAATCCTATATGATGATGAAATCAAACATACTTTTATTGAAAAACATACTTTTTCTCTTGTAAAAGCTATCGAATTTTTTTACCACTTTATTCTTAGAAAGAACACACAAGTAAAAGTCACTTTACATGTTGTCAAGTTTTTTCTTTCACAAACACACCTTTCAGGAAAACTTGCACATTGGATTGCAAAAATGCAAGAACACGATTTAATGATCACAACTTCAAAAACAACCAAGGGACAAGACTTAACACTTCACTTGGCTCAACATATTGAACCAAGTGTCTTTTCTGAAAATGATGAAAATACTTTATCATCTCTGTTTTTTTTAATTGAAAATCATAATCTTTCTCTAGCTGAACATCCTTGGTATAAGGACCTTATTTATTATTTGCAATTTCAAAAGTGTCCTAATTACCTTGAATCTCATCAACGCAGGAGGATACATCTTGAAGCCTCTAAATATCTGATCTTATTAAATTATTTATTTAACAGATCTATTGGTGGATTGTTTTTATGTTGCATAGATGATACAACAACCCAAAAAAATTTAAAACAAATCCATGGATCAACATATTTGAATATCCATATTGGTGGTCACTTTGCAGCAAAATCCATTGCTTTTCAAATTTTGAGAACATGATATTATTGGCCTCTAATTTTCAATTATTCTTTTAAATTTACAAGGGCTTGTGAAAAAATCCAAAAGTTTACTACTAAGGAACATTTCTTTTCCATGCCCTTGCACCCTGTTCTCCTTGATTTTCCATTTTCAAAATGGGGGTTTGATTTCATTGGCCCTATCAATCCTCCATATGTTGTTGGGCATATCTTTATACTTACAAAAACAAATTACTTTACTAAGTGGACTGAAGTTGGACCACTCAAGCATGCACAATATGCGCAGGTCATTTATTTTCTGTAATCTAACATATTTTCTCTCTTTGTTCTTCCTATTGAAATTATTTTAGATAACATACCAACTTTTATTTATGCGAAATTCAATCAATTTCTTAGTAAATTCAGAGTAAAACATTTTACTTCTTCTACCTATTATCTGCAAGGAAATGGGAAGTTGAGTCTACAAATAAAAACTTGGTCAATATTTTAAGGAAGATTATAGATGATAAAACCCTCCAGTGGTAGAGACTACTCACATATTCACTTTGGGAAGATCATACCACTATGAAGTCTAGCACTAGTCGTACTCCATTTCAACTTTTATATGGACATGAAACTATTATTCTTGTAGAACTTGAACTTACTTCTCTTAGATTAGCATTACATGCCGAAGAATTGAATACGATGGATATTTCTCAGAGAATAAATGCCTTGTTATCCTTAGAAGAACAAAGGAATTATTCTCTGGAAAATTTAAGAAAAATGCAACAATCTGTCAAGAAGTATTTCGATAAAAAGGATAAATCAATTCTCTTTGAATCTTACGTGAAATTGTTTCTCTCATATTCTACATATGTTGATAAAGGAAAACACTGCAAGCTCCAAAAACTTTGGTTGGGTCCCTATAAGATTGCTTTTGTCATTGGTAACAATTATTACTTATTAAAATATGTGGATGGGAGATTATTTTCATATACTACAAATCATTCACATTTAAAGCATTATGTTGAACCAGGGTAATTGATGAGTTAATTCTTGTTGACGGTTCCAAATGGCATGTCAAGTAGTTAATGGAGAACTGTTATCGGGTTGATCGATAAATGCAGACATAAACAGATCTCTCTAGATCCCACTGGAAACTAGAACAAAATAGAACATAATATAAGACTTTCCCTAAGCTCTAATTATTGAGTGTACTAATTAACAAGAGATAGACATCATACCTTTTAAATGTCGTTTCCTCTTTCTGTTTCCATCCTAGCTTCGTTCCATTTCTCCTGTGATATTGAACCTGGAAGGGAACACAAGCCAACCAAAGTGAAATCAACACAATATACTTAACAAGAACTTATGTATGTGATCAAGGAATCATACAATAAAACAAGACTAGTTTTATGGGAAAGAAACATATCGTTGTATTATATTAAAAGGAAAGCGGAGATTGCAACCAAATCCTTGATGTCACTAAGTCCCCTTTTAATGGCCCTTTGCTCCAACACACATACTTTTGCTCTAAATCCTTTGAATGAAGAAGATCCACCATGTAGCTTGTAGAACTAAAGCAAAGCTGTCAAGAAGAAGTAGAAATCTCCATACAAATCTTAGCCTATTCAACCTTAGCCTTTTCCAAGAGAGATCCCTCTTTATATAGTGTGAAAGAGAGATGGATGAGGAGATTAGGATGATCCCAGCAAATCTGAAAAGCGAGTAAGATCCAAACCATTCGGAGGCCACCTCATCTTCTAGAAGATCCTCTTATAGAACATTTGTGAAGTTTGACTTTTCCTTAGTTTTTAACATCATCGCACCCTAGACATAGGGAAGCCTTCAGAGATGTCACAGTCTAGATATAGAGAAGGATGTGGTGATCAAGGATCGTCGCATCCCATGCATATTGCAGGGTGTGACAACCTTCTCTAATAGGGTTTTTGAGAAAGAAAAGAAACGCACTCTGTTCATGGAGAAAGACTCTTTATCTTTTCAGGGAACATGAACACATGTTGTTAGTGGATCACTGGGGTGACCAAAATAATGTGTAACAAGAAATATTGATGGAATATCCCAATTAAACCTACTCTCATTTGGTGTAGTGTTTATTGTTGGCAAATATTTAACAGACAACACATGCTTGTATACTTGTCATTGATGGTGAGTACAACAACGAAGATGGCATGAATACAGAAAGTATGAAATAGATGGGCATTATGAGAAGACGTTGCAGAGAAGATTCTAATAAGCTCATAAGAGATAGTGCAGAGGATTGTTGGCAGATCATCGATGGCAAGATCAGAGTAAGCAGAAGAAAGTAAGCTCGGGAGGAGAAGAAACATTTCTGATCGTTGGATCCCATTTACAATTCTTGATGACTGTCAGATCAAGTGTTGATCGGGACTGTTGATCCCACACCATTTCGGAGTTTTGCGACTCACGACTCGCGACTTGGAGAGGCAAGAAATATAACCACCGAAATCGCGATTTAATCGCAGTCGTCAGATCAAGGTGTGATCTGGACTGTTGATCCGAGACTCCATTTCGGAGTGTCGCGACTCGCGACTTGGAGAGGAAAGGAATATAACCATCGAAATCGCTATTTAATCCCAGTTGTCAGATCAAGGTGTGTTCTGGACCATTGATCTGAGCTCCATCTCAGAGCTTCTCCTATCGCGACTTGGAGAGGTAAGAAACATAACCATCAAAATTGCGATATGAAAAATCGTGATTTAATCCTAGCCGTCAGATCAAGGTGTGGTCTAGACCGTTGATCTAAGCTTCATTTTGGAGTTTCACCTATCACGACTTGGAGTGACAAGAACCTCTATCGAAGGAATCGTGAGATGTGAATTCACGATGAGATATGGACCGTAGATTCATCGAGATCGTGGACTGTTGATCTAAGCTTCATTTCAGAGTTTCACCTATTGCAACTTGGAGTGACAAGAACCTCCATCGAAGGAATCGCAAGATGTGAATTCACGATGAGATCTGGATCGTAGACTCATCGAGATCGTGGACCATTGATCTCAGATCCTTCTCGGGGTTTTAGGGATCGCGACTTGGAGAGTCGAGATGCCTCATCTCCAGACTCACGAAATGTGAATTCGTGAAAAGCACTTTTTTCATAAGCGCTTGGTCACGGCCATGGTCATATAGAGGAAGGAGCTAGCGTAGAAAAGCTCTATATTGGAGCTTCGGAGATCGCGACATGAAGTGTCAAGACACTTGGCCATAGGAATGCCGAAATGCTGAAACCCGATTTAAAGGCAAGATTAATAAAGTTCATCCAACAGTGCAGATAAACTTGAATATGATTAGAGGGCTACTGTTCTCTCTCATAGTTAATTCATCAATTACGAATCAGTTAGCAAAACCGATTTATGACTCCTGATCGGTTGGTGTTTTAGTGGCTCAGACAGTTTTTCTTTTGCCTCAGAATATTCGAATGGTAACTGCTGTGGGCGTGGTGCATAAAAGAAAAAGAGATAGACTGTGCATGGTTGGTAGTTCTGGACGAAAAATGAATTAAACTGTAACAAAGGGAAAATCACAGGATGTGCAGTGTGAGAATTAGAATATGCGCAGTGTGACATAAAACTCAGAGAAGAGTAACAGATGAGGAAAAGACTTGAAGTAGAGTAGAATGATAGAACAAGTTGAAGCAGAGCAGAATGACAGAACAAGTTGAAGTAGAGAAGAATGACAGAACAAGTTGAAGCAGAGCAGAATGACAAAACAAGTTGAAGCAGGGCAGATTTGTAGAACAGACAAAGGAAGAGAAGAATTGCAGAACAGTTAGAAGAAGACAAGATTTACAGAACAGAGAAGAAGTGGTAAGAATCGATTTATCTGTGTAGTTGGTTGTTTAATTATTTATTTATATTCCAGGGTGGTTGGGAGGTGCTAGGGAGGACTATTGTCCTTAGAGGTTCAAGTGGGAGCTTGAACACAGGGAGTTGTAGCTTCCATCTGGTTGCAGCTAGAGAAACCAAGGTGGCAGGGTGGTGCAAGGGAGAACAAGTGTTCTCTATTATACAGGTCGAAGCCTGTGTAAATGGAAGTTGGTGCTTCCATCTAGTTGGTGCTGGAACATTAAGGGAGTTGGTGCTTCATTCTAGTGGGTGCTAGAGAAACCAGAGAGTTGGTGCTTCCTTCTAGTGGGTGCTAGAGAAACCAGAGAGTTAGTGCTCTCAAACAAGTTGTAGCTTGTAAATAGAGGTGGCAGCCTCACATTGAGTTGGTGCTCAATTATAGATGATTTACAGAACTTAAAAGACTGCCTATCATTTCGAAGAAGAAGAGGTTTTCTCCCTCTATGGGTTTCCTCGTGAAAATCTGTCTCTGTGTATACCTTATGTGTGATTGATGCTCATTACTTTTATTGTCCATATGTTGTATAATGTTGATGATCACTTGAAGAAAGATTAATAATGTATTAATAGACTTAAAATTGTTTAAGCACAATAACAACTGATTCACCCCCCCTCTCAGTTGTCTTAGTAATTTCAACAATTGGTATCAGAGCAGATTCCTTTTATTCAAAGGTAGATCTGTAAGATTAAACATGACAAGTCATGAAGGGACTTCAGCCTCTAAGCCCCCTCTATTTGATGGAACAAATTTTTCCTTCTGGAAGATTAGAATGAGAACATACTTAATGGCCTTGGGTGCTGATGTTTGGGAT
>ML777344.1:568850-625220 GCA_009831015.1 Picea engelmannii
AACCCCCCCCCCCCCCCCTTCTACCAAAATGGACATAGTCCAAGGTCTTGGTCAGGGATATTAAATCTCAAATTCTTCAATATATGGAATTATTTCCCCCCAAGTCTTCGTCAACCCAAAATCTTCAACATATACGTCTTCGTTGTTGGGGGGTTGGTGCATGCCCACTCTGATGGACTCCAATTCATTATCTTCTCATGACACTCCAGCTCCATCTTACTCCTGACGACACTCCAATGGATTGATAAATATAAAATAATATAATCTCATGCCATAGGATATAAAAATAATATATTTTGCAATGGTGCACATCTTCCCATAATAATATTAAAATAATCCTAAAAAAATATTACATGGTCATTGTCAGGAGTTGGTGGGTGAAGGTAAAAGGTGAATTTGTCGATGGTAACTTCTGACAAGATGGGGTTGGGCCTATTCCTCCAATGGGTTAATAAATATTAAAATAATCCCCCTTATAATAATGCACAACCTTCCACGATAAATATTAAAATAATCTTCTAAAGGATATTAAAATAATGCAAGGTCAATGTGTTGTTCCAGAGTCTGTACTTAAGGCTAGAAAGTACAGGGTCTAGGCATCCAAAAGTGAGTAAAATATAAAAGGGGAAAAATCAACCTTCGGGAAATGGAAGCTAAGGATGATTTCTAAGTTGTCTCTATCTCGCTTCCAAATGTTCCTGGATGCTTATATCCCGTTCAATTGCGGCCCATGAACGTTTGAGTTCGACCCAGGTGATGGCGGTTTTAAGTATGGTGTCAAAAAGGTTCAAAGCAATGTTGGTTTGATCCGATAGGTKGGGTTCAATGTTGGGATGTCTTGCAAAGGGCACAATCACGGAGGAACAAAAAATGAAAAGAAAGTTTGAGGTTTAAAACGCTACATCAATTTTTTGATCGTATAAAAGAGAACCTTCAAAATCCGATGTTAAAGGTAGAACAAAAACCAAAGGCCTTCTCCCGTAACTGAGTTAACTTTTTAAAGAATCATGTATGAAATGTGAGAAAACATTAAGGAGTCGACAATGCAAGGCTCCTATCAAGGGAGAATCTCACCCTGTAAACAGAAGAAGAAAAAGGCAAGAAGTAACCTGATGAAGCATAAAATATAGAGATCTAAAAATTTCACAGGTCTTGTACCTGCTGGTAGCCGATACAGAGGAAAAACTGCAAGTGATTAGATGACTAAAAAGTTGGTCACCACAGTAGAAGTTGCACTAAATTGTAGCTAAGCATTCATCAGAAATATATATGCGAAATGAAATTTAATGTAAGATAAAGAGAAAACAAAACTCATAACTCAGTCTTCACGGAATCAGGAATCTTCAGATTTCTTTGTATTAATTTTCAAAAGGAAGAAAGCCTCTATTACAATCGGCTAAGAAAGGTTCATCCCCCCATATTCTCACTTCAAAATGCATATTTATACAAACTTCTAAACATTCGAATCTCAATCGTTCCAGAAGTTTTTGGTTACAAAATGAGACTTTTATGCGTTTCACTTCTTTGTCTTTGTCCTCCTTCTTGCAGGTAGAGCACCTTCCTTTCTTTACTCTTTGGGTTCTAAAAATAGAACGACAGACATTTGTCATTATTTTGCACCATAAACCTGCGCTTTCGCCTGCTCGGTGCAAGTGACACACCTCTCCACCAACTGGGCTATCAACCTGGAAGGCTCTGCTTGGTCGCTTGCTTCAAGAGTGTAACAACTCTTCACCAACTGTGGTAAACTTTTTCCCACTTGTCGGTCCTCTGCGATGATGGAGCATAATTGTAAACTTGTTTGTACTAGTCATTTGTCCACTTGGGCCATGTCAACATGGCTAATATGGGATATCTCCACTTGTTGGTTTTCCATGTTTTCTTTGATGTCCAACAGTTGTTTAGCTATATTGATTTTTCCCAGTGTCCCAACATTTCTCTCCTTATCAAGGTCTAGCAAACCTTTACTTATCAAAGAGAACGTTTCCTCACAAAAATTCTTTACTTCGTTAGCTCTCTCCTTGCTTTCTGATATGTTCTGCTCCTAGGCCTTCAGCAAAATATTACCTCTAGTTTGTTCCGCGATGGATAATTTTGAGCTGTTGACCATCTCTATCTTCGCATAGCTATAACAACGTCTTGGAAAGTGACCCATGCTGCCCCGACTTCTCTTTCTCTCAAAGAAATATTTTTTGATATTTGATCAATCATCTGGGTTCTGAATGGTTCTCACCTTTACCAGCAGGTTTTGTTGAGCCGTAAGTACCTTATGTCATATTTCGACGGCCACCTCCAATTTCGACTGCAAATCTATAATCTATTGCCCCTGCTGGCTTACCTGTGTTTGGCTGGTTTGCATCGAATGGCGTGCCTGCTCGAGGTCGGACCTGAGCTTCTCGATTTCACGCAGATCGGTTGTTCAGGCTTCCTCAAGGCTCCTGCTCACCTTGTCCCTGACATTCGCTTCAGCAGTAACCACCTTCGCTTCCAATTTACTGATTTGGAGGTTCTTTCGTTTCAACTGGGCTGTCAAAGTCCTAACCGAGTACTGATTGGCTGTAGCATAAGCCCCTAGTGTCCTGGCTATCTCCTCTGCAGATTCTCCCTCTTTCGCAGCCTTCCCATCTGTCACAATTTTAAATTTTTTAGCCATTACGCCCTCTTTTTGATAAAATCCTTGCCTTACTATGACCTTTCTTTTCTTGTCAAAGAAAAATTCGTTAGAAGGCAGCTCCTCTACAAAAATAGGTGTCAGTTCTTCTTTGAAAATCCATCCCACGTTAGGATTCCCCTTTGTGAACTGCAAGGGCATGACAATAGAAATCAGACTATCGATTTCCTTGGATGTTTGTTTCAGGGTGACCTCTGTAACCGTCTTGTTTGACACGATAGAAAGTGAGTTGCCCGATCCCTGCGAAGGTATCTCCGCTTGGCCTTGGGCCTACTTGCCTGGCTTGCCCCTTTCAGGGTTTCCTTCCTGCTTCTGGGGGACTTCGGCCCCTTGATCTGAGGTTCCAACCTCCATGGTTTTCCCTTGGTCCTTCTCCCCAGTAATACTCGAGACCTTTGCATCTTTTCCTCCCGTCTGCTTTGTAACTGGAAGCTCTGGGGCTTCACCCTATAAAATATGGGAGAGACAACTCCATCGGTTCTCTTGGAATTAAAAAAATTCAGCCATATCTTTGGGTGGAAAGGATTGAATCCGACTTAGGACTTCAGTGAAGGACCTCATGCCCAGGAATATTTCGCCATGTGGGGAATGGTCGTGTTCATACCTCTTCAGGCTGCAACTTTCCAGGTGATTGCTCACAACCTTACTAGGGTCATGCTTCTTGAAATCAATATCTACTAGCTTCATTTTTTCTAAAGTCGTAGCCTCGGCTTTGGCGTGGCCAAAATCTAATAAGGAATACACACCAATACGAATAGGGAAGGGTGGCCATACCTTTTTTGATACTCCTTTGAGTTCTTTGCTTATTGCACCGAGCACAGTCTATCTGGCAATCTCACGACACAATAGTTTATCTAGTAGGAATAGCGGGAGGGCGTATGGAGGGACAGAGGTGCCGAAAACCCTGATATACGAAAATTTCGCCTCTAGATACCAATCTGCCACACTGCTTAGGCTGGTCGCAACGCTATCTGATATCCTGGGAGGCGGCTGGCCAAAAATGGTGACATGCAGTGGCACCATCACCCAGTTGCAGATCTCGTAGATGAATTCTTTGGCCTTATCCTCCCACAGCTTCAAGTGGTAGACATGGATAAGCTCTGTACTAGATGGAGCCCAGCTCCAGTTCATCAGGGGAAAGGGTGTCATGAAGCAGATGGAATCCATGATGTAAGAAGACACAAAGAATGAAGCTTCTCTCTAACTCACCCTCTTTGCTCGATATTCAGTAATTCGACTAGTCAGACTGTCAGACAATAGTTTGGCCCAGTCAAAAGAGAAACCCTCAGTGACTATATGAATGAGTGGCACCCATGGGAGGAAGAAATGGGTAGTGTATTCCTTCCCATACAACCTGCAGGTCATCATGGCTATGTATTTGAACTATGGCTCCAAAGAAGAGATTGAATAGATCCCATTGGATTCAGCCCTGAATTTCGTGGGGTGTGAGACCCAATCCTTGATCATATCATACATGCTTTTTGCATACTTCTTGCACTCCTTCTTCTTGAATCCTTCTAGGAATTCAACATTGTGAGTAAGGTTCGGCATGGGTGACAGTTTATACATTTCCCGCAAATGTTCTGGTCGGAAGGTACCAATCGTCACCTTCTGTTCGCTGATAATCAGCCTGGTCAGGATGTCCACATGGTCCAGCGCCCACCTGATCATATCCAAATAGGGAAGAAGCTGGGGCCTTGCCGCTATTTTATGCATCTCTACTTGAGCGACGATTTTGTATTTGGTTGATAAATCTTCCTTCTCATTATCGCTAGAATCATCCGAACAATCTATCGACTCGGATTGCAGAATGTTGGAAACGTATGACCATGTCTTGATAGAATTAATACTTTGGGGCGAGGTGTCGAGAACAATGTATAAACACTGACCTGAACTCTTGGTAGCTAACTTGGGCATTTTTCATGGAGCCATGAGAATGAAACCTGCAACTGGACCACCTGTCGAACAGATTTGAAAATCACAAACAACGGGTAACCTGGTAAAATGGCTCTGTGCGTAAACAGGAATGAGAACTGAAAAAATGAAGGGAAAAACCTCTTTATCTTAGTCATTTAAACCCTTGGTTTCCTTGCGAACAAAACGCTCAAATTGCTTAACGAAATATTTAGCAGTAAAAGAAAGATCCTACTATCTATCACCTCGCCGTAGTTGAAAATAAATGCCATAATTGTTTGATGAGTCATAACACAAATCAATGCTAAAAACATTTAAATTTACTCTGCAGACGATATGTGTTAAAGTTTGCATCGATGCATCGATTAATCTAGTCTGGCTCCTTTAATTAAGGTTTTTTTAGACTTTAATCCCCCTTTTTCAGCGTTCACCGTATCAAAAGATTTCACTCCTACAATTTGAGCCCCCAAAACCCGAAATCGTGATGATGTGATTTAGTTAAAAAATCTTGATCTGACTTAAGTTCTTAATTAACCCATGCTTAATTAATAAAAATCGTGACTTCACGACTCGGGGCTACGAAGGTTTATTTTTTTGGGAGAGAGATCACTGAGTCACGAAACCCCGACAATGCTTAACTAGGGTTTAAAGTGACTTACCCCTGACACTAACCTGGGTGAACTTTTAAAACTGTTTCGCGACTTTGCATATTGGAGTTTGGAAACCTTATGACTTGTAACTCCCGAAGCATGATAATGCGAGGTAATAAAAGTGATAGACTTGCTTAATGGTTAAGCGACGGTGACTTAGGACTATAACGACCATCGCCACTTCGCATGTCGGGGTAAAATTTTGATTGCAAGAATTATATTTCAACCACTTGTAAAAGGCAGCTCCAATATAGGCTCCAACTAGGGATCCCGTCTTCCTACGAGACGGGAAGAACAATAGACCACATGCCTGTATTGGGTAAATGGAGTCATTGGTTTCTTTCTGCAAAACTTGTCTTAGGAAGGGGATACAGAGGGAAAAAGAGATTTCGTCTTTACTTCTGAAAAGGATTTTCAAAATTCAATTGCGTTCTAAACTCAGCTGTAACCCTTTTGATGACTTTCTCCTTCTCGATACTAAATTTCGGTCTTCTTTAAGATAATAAAAAATAGTCCTAGGAGATTCAACAGATCTTTGTGGATTTTAGCTTGCATCAAACGAAGTAAATTCCATGCGTTTAATTGGGGAGTCTTGTTTGAACTTGGGATACAGATCCGGTTTCGAAAAGGTTGAACACCAGAGTAGAGTGAAATTTTACATATGACAGCCTTACAAATATCTCAGATATTGCTTCACTGCCAGCGAGCCTGTTCAGTACCCTGATGAAGTTATCTGGCCCTTTTTATTGAATTTCCTTTCACCACTTCGAATCATAATTATGCATTTAAATGCTGAGACAAGGGCAATCATTTATGAATTTCCTTTCATCGTCTCCTTGGACTAGATGGGGGCAATCAAATGTGAATTTCCTTTCACCATCTGTCTTATATTTTACTTTTTAAAGCATGAAGTGGGGTAAATCAGTCTGTATAAGGCATACCAGGGATGATATCTATGTAATATTCGCAGTGGAGCTCTGTCAACTTGCTTTGATTACTCGGGGCCAACCTTCTCTTAACTTTAAAAACACCTTAGCCCGCAGGGAAAATGGGAAAAATTACTTCCAGGGGTCTTCCTTCGAGCAAGCCTCAATCCTTCGAACACTGTTAAAAAACCTAGAAGAGTCAGGATCAACCTACACATAACTTTATTTAGTAGGAGACTGAGGAGTTATGAGGGCTGGCTTACTTTCTAAGATCTATTTTCCAGCTTCCAAAGCATAAAACATAACCTCTTCTCCCTCTATGGGAACCCCAGAAAGGTGTTTGTCTTTTTAAGAAGGTAAATCCGAGGACAGAAAAGGGGTGACGAAGAAAGGTTTGGAATTCGAAATGCAGGGGTCATGGATTAAACCCGACTCTTGGAACCCTTTCTCAGAGACACTTTACTCTCTCTGCTTATTTTAATTACCTCTTGTCTTTATCTAGGTGAAACTTTCAGGACCTGGAATAGGAAGTCGTTCTTTTAATGATATATCAAAGAGAAAATGACATAATTTTGAGACCATCATGGCACTTTAGTGACACTTGTTTGAAAAACAAACATCTCTGGAACTCGTACCTTTGCCTTGCCATTTCGTTCTCTTCTAAAATAACGGGAAATTTTTTCTATCACCTGTTTTTGGTGAATAGATTCTCTGATATATGACCGTCTGTTTATTTCTTTCTCTTGTTTGGGCTGCAAGCCGGGACCCTGTAAAGGAACAACACGAAGAGTATCAGGGCTATAAAGGAATTGAATGCATTGAAAATTTTGTATCTCCACTTCTAGAACAACACTGACCTATTTTATTTGTAATGAAAGTAGACTTACCAAAGAAAAATTATGAAATAAAAAGAAAACACATATATACAATGGAAATTTTGGAAACCATTTATTGCATATAGTGCTTTAAATAACGCCCGTTGACAGGGGCATTGAGGATTTTACCGTCCAAATTCTCTAATAGGAACGGATTTTTCCCTTCAGGAGCTATGACTTTGAACGATCCGTACCAGATATGATCAAATTTTTTTCTAAGTCTTCCTTCCTAGCATCCTATTTCAAAACCAAATCACTGAGGAGAAATTCTTTGTCCATGGCCTTACGATCGAATAACTCTTTCATGTTGTCCTGGTATTTCTGCAAACTTTTGTCCACTTCGGCCCTGTGCTGTTGAACTTCAATCAATTGGTTTATTCTTCTTGTGACATGATTTGGTTCTTCTTTCTCATCTTGCCAAAGTTTCATTACGGGAAGCGCTAGATTTATAAGTAATACTACATCGGCCCCGTATACCATTTGGAAAGGAGAAGTGCCGATATATTTTTTTGTACCTATCTGATTCACCCACAAAGTGTATTTCAAATGCACATGCCAAGATTTTTTGTTTTCACTAAACACTTTTTTAATTATAGCGATTAGACTCTTGTTTGAAGACTCGTCTAGCCCATTTCCTTGGGGGTAATATGCTGTGGAATGACCGAGCACGATATTGTACTTTTGGCAAAAGTTGACCATAGCCATAGATTTAAATGCCCGGGCGTTATCTGTGACTATCTTTCGGGGGCAGCCGAATCTAGACAATTTTTTCTCTTCTAGGAAATCCATTACCACCGAATTCATTGCCTTTCTAGTTGGAATAGCCTCCACCCATTTGGTGAAGTAATCTGTAGTAGTCAGGATCCATTTATGTTGAGCACTAGAATGAAGGTTAATTTCACCTATAAAATCTAGTCCCCATTGTTGAAAAGGGGCTTCTATTTTGATCGGAACCAACGGTAGCACTGGGAGTTTGTGCTTGCCTGCGAACAATTGGCAAGGGTTATAGGCTCTGACTTTGGCGTTGACGTCTGAGAATAGTTTGGGCCAATAATATCCTGCCCTTAGGATCTTATAAGCCGTTTTCCTCCAAGATTGATGTCCTCCACACACTCCTTCGCGAAATTCATTTATGACCTTCTCTGTTTTTGATTCAATTAAACAAACCAATATGAAGACTAGTGGGTCTTTCCAATACAATTGGCTTTCGGATATACAGTACTTCACCGCATGCAGCTTTAGCGTCCTGAATTTAGATGGGGATAAATCACTTGGGCATTTCAAGGTCAGCAGGTAGGACACTATGTCTTTATACCAATCTGATGAGGCAAACTTCTCTTCGATCCTGATGGCAGTTATTTGTTGATCGAGCTCGTTCATGTCCACACACTCTTCACATCCCTGTATGCAATTTATTCCGAGGGCTCTGAAATTTGATTCAGCTAAGAGCTTAGCCAAACCTTGTCCTTTTACTAGTCTCGTCAGTTTTATCTCCAGATCAAATTCTTGAATTTTAGCAAGCCACCGTCCCCTTTTCCCATCACCATCAGACTGAACTAAAATGTCTTTTATGGAACTGGTGGGTACGTATGCAATTACCTTGAAATGTAACACGTAGGTTATGAAATATTTTAACGCCTTCACCATAGCATATGCTTGCTTTTCCATTATATCGTATCTGAGTTCAGTGTCTCTAAGACTTTTGCTAAAAAAGGCTATTGGTTGCTCGAAACCTTCTTCATTTTTCTGGAGGAGTATTGCGACAAGTGTGTGTTTGGAGGAGAACGAGAAAATCAAAAAATATTTTAGATAATCAGGGCTTTCCAGTATGGGTGCCTAGCTTATAGCCTTCTTGATGCGTGCAAATGATGCTTTGGATTCTGCTGTCCATTTCACTTCGATGTTCTTCTTTAGCATATCTGTGATCAACTTCACGATTTCAACAAAGTTTGGGATAAATCTCCTCAAAAAATTTATTTTTCCTAAGAATGACTGAATCTCTTTTACATTCCTAGGGATATTTATGGTATCTATAGCTTCAACTCTCTTAGGATCAATTTTAATTCCATCTCAAGACACAATATGGCCCAAGAGTTTACCTTCTTGCATAGAAAAGTGAGACTTTTTGGGGTTTAAGGACATACCAAACCTGTGACATTTCTCAAATGTCTGCTTGAGATGTATCAGATGATCTTCATCAGATTTAGAAAAAATGGTTAGATCATCAAGATAGATAACCACGAATTTGTCCCTTTCACCGATGAAAGCAATATCCATAGCATGTTGGAAAGTAGCACCTGCATTCATTAAACCAAAAGTTATCTTGTCATACATAAAGGTACCCCAAGGGGTGGTGAAGGCTGTTTTTTCTTTATCGTGCTCATTGACAGCAATTTGATTGTACCCGAAAAACTCGTCGATCATCGACATCCTATTTGCCCCAACTACTTTTTCTAAAATGTGATCCATTTTGGGTAGAGGGTAATTATCTTTGAGGGAAGACTTATTTAGATTTCTAAAATCAAAACACAGTCTGATCTCCCCACTTTTCTTTCTAACTGGGACCAGGTTTGCTACCCAGTCGGAGTATCTCAGTGGTACGATTATTTTTGTGTCTAGGAGATTTTTGACTTCCCTTTCGACCACGGGCAATAAAATAGGATTGATTTGTCTGAGTTTTTGTCTAAAAGTTTTGACACCAAGCTTTAGGGGTATCTTGTGTTCAATCATAGCGGTGTCAAAGGTTCTCAGCTCTTCGTACAACCAAGTGAAAACATATTTACACTGCTCGAGTAGATTAGCATATTTAATTTTTGTCTCAAGAGGGAGATACTTTGATATTTTTACTATCCTAGGCTCCTCTTTGGTCCCTATGTCGCAGTCTTCAACCTCTTCTGGTTGGGGTTGCAAAGTAGATTTTACGGGCATATAATTTTTGTCGAACAGTCTCTCCAAAGGGATTAGTCCTTTGGAATCTGATTGTTCTTTAAAACCAACATGCGATGATTAGCGATATTTTCTTGGAACCCCTGAGGATCCTCTCCCTCTTGCATGATCCATGTGTGGTCGTTTTGGTTTTCTTTGTTAATGTGAGTTTCAGCAAAGTTGTCCACCATTTTGAGGAACTTCCTAATTTGTTCGTCATCCTCAAACACTTGCTAGTGTCGGATGTTTTTTGGTATGGAAGGTCTATTCCTGACCTCTATGTGGTATCTTGGTTTGAAAACTGTAGGGGGGGGAAACGTTGAGGCTGCTTTGGCTAATGAATTGTCTTGCAGGTTTTCAACGTGCGGGATGAAATGAACATTTACTGATGAGAAGAAATTTTCAATTAAATCCCAGGTGCAATTCCTATAAGATCGCAATCTTGGGTGTTTGTCCTGGTATTGCCGATTTATCTACTTCACTATCAACTCTGCGTTTCCGTATACTTCCAAGTTCTTTATGTTTAGCTTCCTGGCAGCTTCCAACCCTAAGACTAGAGCCTCATACTCACATACGTTATTGGTGTAGTCTATATCCCACTGAAGCCTGTAAGAGAAAGGAACAACAAATTCATTTTCAGGTGCTACAAACAGTACTCCTGCACCTTCTCCTTCATATGACAAGGCACCATCAAAAAACATTTTCCAAATTCTAGTGCTATACATATTTTTGTCTATCTTTCCTGATTCATTTTTATCTATGTAATTGTCTTCTGTACAACTATTTACACCATCATCAAAAGAAAAAATACAATTCCCTAGATCTTGATCGGCAACATAAATAGGATAATTGTGAGGATTCTGTGGGTCGCTCACTATGTATGCTAACCTCGTTTCCCTATATAGCCGAGTAAATTGTCCACCAAACACAGGAACCATGGTGTAGGTCATGTCTAGTTGAAGAGACCCCCCAAGTTTGGCTCCCCATGACCTAGATAGTAGCAAGCCATACTTCAGAGGTATATCGACGATAACTACATCCATCAGGATGCTTTTCACTGGAACTTGTGCAAGAGTGACTACTAAATCTTTTATCATACCCATGCACTTAACTCTTCTTGAATCGAAAGAGTAGAGATATCCATAAGGCTTGGTGATCTCAAGGCCTAGTCTGTCCATAATAGACTTGGGCATCAAATTATGTGAGGCTCCAGAGTCTAGCATGAAGTTATGCAACAATCGATCATGCACATTCAGGGTAATATAGAAGGGAGTGACGGTGTCTCTGACACCCTTAAAATGTGGACCAAAAGTGATATTAGGCGTATCATCTTCCAAGTTTATCACATCAGAGTGACTTTCTAGATCCGAAAAACCTATCATTTTGGTTATCTACTTTCGATACACAGGATTCTTTGCTAATTCGACCAGAGGGATTGGTATTTTGATCTTATTTATCTCATTTTCAAGGATGAAACCTCCCACACCTTTGTCTGTTTCTCTGGTTGAAACCTCGAACTCCTTCCTTTCTAACTTATTTGTTTGTGCTGATTTATTTTCCATGAGTTTCTTTATCGGTGTATGTGTTTCAGTTGTCTTAGTTTCTTTTGCTTGGGTCTCAACCTCCTTTACTTTGGGATTCTTTGAATCTACCCCTTTTATTTTGCTATTAGGTATCTCGGTCTCCTTTGGGGCAGGCTCGTATATTTCACCTCTAGGAAGAATTTTCTTGGGTTGAGGAGTTGACACAGGTTTGTTTTTAGGCCTCAAGTTGTACTTATGTTGGACCTCAGCCATTATAGAATCGGTCATTTGTTGATAGACAGAAACATCAGTGTTGTTTATGTCATCATATTTATTTGACGGTTGCTCTGTGTCCAAGGAATTATCATAATCTTCTTTAGTTAAATGAGGCTGTGTGCAGTCGTCACCCAAATTGTTTACATCTTCTTCCAGATCCTCAAAATCTTGCAGGTCATTTCCCCCTATAAAATTTTCATTTTTTAAAGGAGTTTGAATTTTCTGGTCTTCATTTTTAATCTGTCTTTGTTGATTTTGAGGGTTGGGGTTTCTTCTGAATTCCCTCTTAACAAAAGGATCTGCCTTGGATTGATCTAGCTCCATTCTGGAAATATTATTAGATAGCTCTTTAATTATCCTAGCCATATCATCCATTTTATCATCTGAGGATCTACTTGGCCCTGAGGGTCCTGCTTGTTCCTTAAAACATTTGGTTTCTTGGTTTCTCATTTCTAATTTTGTTTTTAATTTGCCCAAATCCATCATGTTAGATTCGATCTCTACGACATCGTCTTGCATTCGGGTTAGGGTAGCCCCTCTCCTTTCTCTCAATAGAAGTGAAAAATCGGGTTCGAAGGCTCCTGCAAAGGTTACCTTGGCTGCAGGTTGGGATGGTTTAACTTCGACTGGGATCTTATTATATAACTTGTTAAACCTTTGAATGAAATCCATAAGAGTTTCCGATTTTTTTTTTTTAAAGACCCAAACTCGGTCAAATAGTACAAATGGTCTTTTCTTTCGCCCCATTGTCTAAGAAAAGAGTCTTCTAGGGAATCACAGGATAATATCGAACCTGCGGGTAGACTTTGAAACTAGGCTCGTACATGTCCTTCGAAAGTCTGAACAAATAACCTCGAATATACGTCTTTGTGTTCAAGACCTAGGATATCTGTGAACTGATCAAAGAAATTTATATGTTCGGCCGCGATCAGGTCCCGTTCCCCTGTAAATTTTGGTAAGTTTTTCATGTAATTTTCAGGAAGGTCGTGAAGAGGGACATGCAGGACCAGAGGCGCATATCTAGCAGCTACTTTAGCGAAAACCTTGGGGGGCAGGGGCAGCCCTTGGTCCCCCCCTCCTCCTCCTGGAGCCCCTCCACCTCCTCCTCCTAAAACCCCTCCACCTCCCCCTCCGACGGCCACCATCGATACTATTGGATAGGAAAACAGTGCATTATAAAGAGGGTTCTGGAACACTAAAAGTGAATCTTTAGCTTCTTTGAGAGATGAGAAAACTGAAGAAGGGGGATAAGGGATGAGAGGACTTGGTTCCTCAGATTTGCAAGAGATGTAATCAGGGGAACCCGTGGGAGTGGAATCTGAGTATATGGTATACTCTTCAAGACTTTGCGAGGTCGGGAAATCTAACTGAAGAGTCAACGGGATATCATTCGCTGTTAAATTCATTGAGGGATTTTCACCTTTATGTACGCCGGAAGTTGTCGGATGAATTTCATTTTTAATTTCAAGGACAGTTAAAGTTTGGTTGAGGTTTTTAGGGGGGGATTCATGTGAAGTTAGAGGTTCAAAAGGAATCTTGTCCTTGGGTTGTGCGTACCTAAGATGGTAGACTGCAGTGGTTGGCTTAAGGGAACCTCTTGTTTTCAGTATTTTTTTGGGATCGGAAATGGGTGTGGTCCGTTTACCATCTGGGTTTTGTATGGTGTTCCTTCAACCGGATGCCAGCTTATTTAAACATGGAGTCACCAAGCAAATGATAAAATAAAAATCATTTAGAGGGTGTTCACCCTTTGTTCACTATCAAAGGGTAGAAACTTGCAAAAATGTCATTCTCCCAGGGAAAAGGTTTCGTAACTTCATCCCCGGCAACGACACCAGAAAGATGTTGTTCCAGAGTCTGTACTTAAGGCTAGAAAGTACAGGGTCTAGGCATCTGAAAGTGAGTAAAAGATAAAAGGGGAAAAATCAACCTTCGGGAAAAGGAAGCTAAGGCTGATTTCTAAGGTGTCTATGTCTCGCTTCCAAACATTCCTGGATGCTTATATCCCGTTCAATTGCGGCCCATGAACGTTTGAGTTCAACCCGGGTGATGGAGGTTTTAAGTATGGTGTCAAAAAGGTTCAAAGCAATGCTGGTTTGATCCGATAGGTGGGGTTCAATGTTGGGCTATCTTGCAAAGGGCACAGTCATGGAGGAACATAAAATGAAAAGAAAGTTCGAGGTTTAAAATGCTACTTCAATTTTTTGACCGTATAAAAGAGAACTTTCGAAATACGATGTTAAAGGTAGAACACAAACCAAAGGCCTTCTCCTGTAACTGAGTTAACTTTTTAAAGAATCATGTATGAAATGTGATAAAACATTAAGCAGTCAACAATGCGAGGCTCCTATCAAGGGAGAATCTTGCCCTATAAACAGAAGAAGAAAAAGGCAAGAAGTAATCTGATGAAGCATAAAATATAGATATCTAAAAAGTTCACAGGTCATGTACCTGCTGATAGCTGATACAGAGGAAAAAATGCAAGTGATTAGACGACTAAAACGTTGGTCACCATAGTAGAACTTGAACTAAATTGTAGCTAAGCATTCATCAGAAATATATATGCGAAATGAAATTTAATGTAAGATAACAGAGAAAACAAAACTCATAACTCAGTCTTCACGGAATCATGAATATTTGGATTTCTTTGTATTAATTTTCAGAAGGAAGAAAGTCTCTATTACAATTGGCCAAGAAAGGTCCATCCCCCCATATTCTCACTTCAAAATGCATATTTATACAAACTTCTAAACATTTGAATCTCAATTGTTCCAGAAGTTTTCGGTGACAAAATGGGAATTTTATGTGTTTCACTTCTTTGTCTTTTTCCTCCTTCCTGCGGGTAGAGCACCTTCCTTTCTTTACTCTTTGGGTTCTAAAAATAGAACGACAAACATCTGTCATTATTTTGCACCAGAAATATGCCCTTTCCCCTGCTCGGTGCAAGTGACGCACCTCTCCACCAACTGGGATATCAATCTGGAAGGCTCTTCTTGGTCGCTTGCTTCAAGAGTGTAACAACTCTTTGCTAGCTGCGGTAAACTTTTTATCACTTGTCGGTCCTCTGTGATGATGGAGCATAATTGTAAACTTGGTTGTACTAGCCATTTGTCCACTTGGGCCATATCTCCACTTGTTGCTTCTCCATGTTTTCTTTGATGTCCAACATATGTTTAGCTATATTGATTTTTCCCAGTGTCCCAACACTGCTCTCCTTATCAAGGTCTAGCAAACCTTTACTTATCAAAGAGAACGTTTCCTCACAAAAATGTTTTACTTTGTTAGCTCTCTCCTTGCTTTCTGACATGTTTTGCTCCCAGACCTTCAGCAGAATATTACCTCTGGTTTGTCCCGCGATGGATAATTTTGAGCTGATGACCGTATCTATCTTCGTTGTAGCTATAACAACGTCTTGGAAAGCGACCCATGCTGCCCCGACTTCTCTTTCTCTCGAAGAAATATTTTCTAATATTTGATCTATCATTCGGAAATTGTTCTGAATGGTTCTCACCTTTACCAACAGGTTTTGTTGAGCCATAAGTACCTTATGTCGGATTTCGATGGCCTGCGATCTGAACACCTTTATGTCTACAACCTGTTTCTCGTCCACCTCCAATTTTGACTGCAAATCTATAATCTGTTTCCCCTACTGTCTTACCTATGTTTGGCTGGTTTGCGCCGACTGGCGTGCCTGCTCGAGGTTGGACCTGAGCTTCTCAATTTCACACAGGTCATCTTTTCGGGCTTCCTCAAGGCTCCTTCTCACCTCATCCCTGACATTCGCTTCGGTAGTAGCCACCTTAGCTTCCAATTTACTGATTAGGAGGTTCTTTCATTTCAACTGGGCCATCAAAGTCCCAACCGAGTACTGATTGGCTGTAGCATAAGCCCCTAGTGTCCCGACTATCTCCTCTGCAAATTCTCCCTCTTTTGCGGCCTTCCCAACTATCATGATTTTAAATTTTTTAGCCATTACGCCCTATTTTTGATAAAATCCTTGCCTTACCATGGCCTTTCTTTTATTGTCAAAGAAAAATTCGTTAGGAGGCAACTCCTCTACAGAAATAGGTGTTAGTTCTTCATTGAAAATCCATCTCATGTCAGGATACCCCTTTGTGAATTGCAAGGGCGTGACAATAACAATCGGACTGTCGATTTCCTTGGATGTTTGTTTTGGGGTGACCTTTGTAACCGGCTTGTTTGACGCGATTGAAAGTGAATCGCCCAATCCCTGTGAAGGTATCTCTGCTTGGCCTTGGGCCTGCTTGCCTGGCATGCCCCTTTTGGGGTTTCCTTCCTGCTTCTAGGGGACTTCGGACCCTTTCTCTGAGGTTCCAACCTCCTTGGTTTTCCCTTGGTCCTTCTCCCCACTACCACTCAAGAAATTTTCATCTTTGGCTCCCATCTTCTTTGTAACTGGAAGCTCTGGGGCTTCACCCTATAAAATCTGGGGGAGACAACTCCATCGATACTCCTAGAATTTGAAAAATTCAGCCATATCTTTGGGTGGAAAGGCTTGAATCTGACTTAGGACTTCAGCGAAGGACCTCTCTCCCTGGAATATTTTGTCATGTGGGGAATCCTCGTGTTCATACCTCTTCAGGCCACAACTTGCCAGGTGATTGCTCACAACCTTACTAGGGTCGTGCTTCTTGAACTCAATATCTACTAGCTTGATTTCTTCTAAAGCTGTAGCCTCAGCTTTGGCGTGGCCAAAATCTAATAAGGAATACGCACCAATACGAATAGGGAAGGGAAACCATACCTTTTTTTATACTCCTTTGAGTTCTTTTCTTATTCCACTGAGCACAGTCTGTCTAGAAATCTCACGACACAATAGCTTATCTGGTAGGAATAGCGGGAGGGCGTATGGAGGGACAGAGGTGTCGAAAACCCTGATATATGAAAATATTTCCTCTAGATACCAATCTGCCACGCTGTTTAGGCTGGTCGCGATGCTATCTGATATCCTGGGAGGTGACTGGCCAAAAATGGCGACATACAGTGGCATTATCACCTAGTTGAAGATATCGTAGATGAATTCTTTGGCCTTATCCTCCCACAACTTCGAGTGGTATACATGGATAGGTTCTGTACTAAATGGATCCTAGCTCCAGTTCATTAGTGGGAAGGGTGTCATGAAGAAGATGGAATCCAGGATGTAAGCAAACACAAAGAATGAAGCTACTTTCTTACTCACCCTCTGTGCTCGATATTCAGTAATTCAACTGGTCAGACTGTCAGACAACAGTTTGGCCTAGTCGAAAGAGAAACCCTCAGCGACTGTATGAATGAGTGGCACCCATGGGAGGAAGAAATGGGTAGTGTCTTCCTTCCCATACAAATTGCAGGTCATCATGGCTATGTATTTGAACTGTGGCTCCAAAGAAGAGATTGAATAGATCCCATTGGAGTTAGCCCTGAATTTTGCGGGGTGTGAGACCCAATCCTTGATCAGATCGGACATGCTTTTTGCATACTGATTGCACTCCTTCTTCTTGAAGCCTTCTAGGAATTTGGGGTTGTGAGTAAGGTTCAGCATGGGTGACATTTTATACATTGCCCACAAATGTTCTGGTTGGAAGGTACCAATCGTCACCTTCTGTTCACTAATAATTGTCCTGGTTGGGATGTCCACATGGTCCAGTGCCCACCTGATCATATCCAAATAGGGAAGAAGCTGGGGCCTCGCCGCCATTTTGTGCGAATCTTCTTGAGCAATGATTTTGTATTTTGTTGATAAATCATCCTTCTCGTTATTGCTAGAATCATCCGAACAATCTATCGATTCAGATTGCAGGATGTTGGAAACATATGACCATGTCTTGATAGAATTAATACTTCAAGGCGAGGTGTCAGAAACAACGTCTAAAACCTGACCTAAACTCTCGGTGGCTGACTTGGGCATTTTTCATGGAGTCATGAGAATGAAACCTGCAACTGGACCACCTGTCGAACAGATTTGAAAATCACAAACAACGGTTAACCTGATAAAATGGCTCTGCGCGTAAACAGGAATGAGAATTGAAAAAATGAAGGGAAAAAACTCTTTATCTTAGTCATTTAAACCCCTGGTGTCCTTGCGAACAGAACGGTCAAATCACTTAACGCAAGATTTATCAGTAAAAGAGAGATCCTACTATCTGTCACCTCGCCATAGTTGAAAATAAATGCCATAATTGTTTGACGAGTCATAACACGAATTAGCGCAAAAAACATTTAAATTTACTCCATAGAGAGTGTGTGTTAAAGTTTGCATCGATGCATCGATTAATCCAGCCTGGATCCTTTAATTAAGTTTGTTTTACACTTTAATCCCCATTTTTCGACGTTCGCTGTATCGGAAGATTTCACTCCTACCCTTTGAGCCCCCAAAACCCGAAATCATGATGATGCGATTTAGTTAAAAAATCATGATCTGACTTAAGTTCTTAATTAACCCATGCTTAATTAATAAAAATCGTGACTTCGCGACTCAGGGCTATGAAGGTATAGTTTTTTAGGAGAGTGATCGCCAAGTCACGAAACCCCAAAAGTGCTTAACTAGGGTTTAAAGTGACTTACCCCTAACACTAACCTTGGTGAACTTTTAAAATCGTTTCACGACTTCGCATATTGGAGTTTGGAAACCTTGCGACTTGTAACTCCCGAAGCGCGATAGCGCGAGGTAATAAAAGTGATAGACTTTCTTAACTATTAAACGATGGTGAATTAGGACTATAACGGCCATCACCACTTCACATGTCGGAGTAAACTTTTGATTGCAAGAATTATATTTCAACCACTTGTAAAAGGCGGCTCCAACACAATGCATGCACATTCTTCAAGAAAATACAATAAATTATTCTTACAAAAATAGTAAAATATGCATGGTCATCATGAGGGTATTGTGGTAAGGGAAATGGAGTCTCGTAATTTATTCTACGGTAAGTCTCCGACTACAAAGACCTCATGAGATCTCCCTACGACACAATCATGTGATCTCTCCCATGAGATATGATTCCAATGACAAAGAGTCTTAATATAATATTAAAGTAATATACATCCTCCCTTTTTTGAGTGCACACTCTCCCGTAATATTACTAATCAATTTTTATTTCAATGGGTGGGTGCACATTCTTTAATATATATTAAATTAAATTCTACACAATGTATTGCATGGTCATGGGGTTGGTTGGTAGGGAGGTGATGTAGTAACCCTTGGTAACTTCCGACGATGATGACTCCCGTGAAAAAACATTAATATAATAATATAATCTTCCTCTTGAGGGTTGAATCCATTAAATATTTGGATGGATCATCCCGACAACCTCTCCCATTAAGTCGTTTAAATAATAATCTAATAAGGTTAGGTTCAATTTTCTTATGTCTTAGTCTCGGGGCACATAAAAAAATATTCACGAAGTTTCAAATGTCTAGGGGGGGGGGGGATTCCATGAAGACATAAAGGATTCCCAAAAAACAAGGGGTTGTCTTAATTGTTAATTTTTTATGGGAATTATCATGAATAAAATGAGAGGACCAATGTTAAGATCTTGGTGAGTGAGGGTAAAATTAAAAAGGTTAAATTAAAACTAAACAAAAAGAGGGAAAATAGAATGGGTATGTACAACTTAGGGTTTAGGGGGGTAAAATGGAAACAAAATAAAAATGAAATTTAAAATGAAAAAAAAATGAATATATATAAAAAAAAATGAAAAGTCAAATTGCTCTTTTCTTTTTCTTTTTTTACAAAAACAAAAGGATGTACATATTACACCTTAGGTCTTGTACAAAACACATTAGGTAACAAATGGTTTGTATGTAACATACATAGTTTATCCATGTAAAGACCATATTCACCCAATGTAAAAATAAATATCTATTCTCAATTAGTTTTCCCCTATGTAAAAATAAATATCTAAAGTAATTCTAGGGGAAAACCATGGGGAAAAACTATGGGCAAATAAAACATTTGCATTTATCAAAGCCAAGGGTAAAATAGAAATAAATAAACAAAAATAATAAAAATAAATATATAAATTAAATTAAAAAATCAAATAACAAATACAAATACAAATTAGAAAATTAGGCCAAATTACACAAATGCCCAGGTTCCATGTCTCTCACGGTTCCATTGGCTAGGTTTCCATCAGTCAGAGTTCTGCACTTAGGGGATGAAATTAGTGTTTATTAATTGGGTCGGTTGTCATTGATGTCAACCCTTGAAGAAAGTCCGGTAGAAAATTTCGGTAGTACAAAGGTTTGGGTAATGGACCCAAGTTTGTTTGATGGATAATGGTATGATTTTTGATATATTTGTAGGCAAGACTATTCTAGATGGATAGTACATGTCATGTTATTTCCAATGGTATGTGGAACGTCACATGACTCCTCATAGTTAGAGAGTTATGGCCATGTGGTTTTCTCCCGCTTTGGGTTTCCACGTAAAAACATTTGTGTACTGTGTATGTGTATGATTGCTCATTTGTTCATTGTTTATTTACTCTGCAACTATTGGATGATAATGCTACATTGATATAACACTTGCATTTTGTGGTTAAAAATGATTATTGCTCTATTACTGATTCACCCCCCCTCTTAGTAATCCAACAATTGGTATCAGAGCATGTTCATTCAAGAATCCGTTTAACCATTGAAAGGTAGATAATGGAGAGAAACAACATGTATAAACATGGAATACCGTAGTTTGATGGACAAAAGTATGCATTCTAGAGAAGAAGGATGAAAACATATATACAAGCACAGAGATTTGAAATTTGGCAATCTATAGTAGATGGATACAAAGAACCAACAGTTCTACCAATAAGTGAAAGAGAAATAAAACTCAGTCAAAATAATTCCAAAGCCACAAATGCACTTTTGAATGGTCTTGATGAATCGATATACACCAAAGTTATGCATTGTAAATCCACTAAAGATATTTGGGACAAAATTCAAAATATTTATGAAGGAGATTCAAAAGTCAAAGAAACAAAGCTTGAAATTTACAGAGGTCAGTTCAAACAACTAAAGATGAAGGAAGATGAGAATATTGCAGCTTAATTCTTACGAGTCGATGAAATAGTAAAGGCAATCATAGGATTGGGAGAAGAACTTAAAGAATCTGTAATTTTTCAAAAGGTACTAAGATCTCTTCCTATGAGATTTGATCCTAAGATATCAACACTAGAAGAAAGAGAAGATCTAGACTCAATAAGCATGGACGAACTACATGGAATCTTCACAACATATGAAATGAGGAATGAACAAGAAAATCTAGATATAAAATAAGCAACTTTTAAAGAATCCAAAAGGTCAAAGAAAAAGGGAAATCAAAAAGAAAAATAACATAGAATCAACAGTGACATCTCAAAAGATGATGAAGAAATGACCAATTTTGTCAAGAGATTGAACACGGGAACCAACGAAAGATATAAAGGTAAGCTTTCATTGATTTGTTTTAATTGTGATGGTATTGGTCATTTTTCTAACAAATGTCCTCATAAGAAAAATAAGGGGAATGATGAAGATTACTCAAATAGCAAACAAACATATAAAGGCAAAGGAACCACAAAGAAAGTTTTCAAGAAAATATTATGCACCAAAGAAGACATCTCCTCATCAGATGAAGATGAAGTCAGTGACAGTGAGACATAAAGAGTTCTATTCATGGAATTGGAAGACTCTAAGAAGACACCAAAGAAGAATATGAAGAGGCAAAAGTTGATTACCGAGAAGAATTTTTGACTACCATAGAAGTTATAAGAAGAGAAAATAAGAAAAATAAGAAGCTACAAGCAGAACTAGACAAGAAGGAAGACACTCAAGAACTAGAGTAGATCATCATGGAATTGAATGTTCAAATAGAATAATATAAAATAATTGAAGAAGAACTCAAAGAACAGTTATAAGAAAGAGACATGATCATTGGAAATTTGGAAGCAGAGATTGTCACATTGAGAAAGGATCTTCAAAATAAAAATATGCAGAACAACTCAAAAGTTTTGGATGACATTATTAGCAGTCAAAGGCCTAATCATGACAATTCCAGACATGGATACAATTAGACAGAAAATGGATCAATCTCCAAAGAAACAAAACAAGAAACACATCAAAAACGTTATGCAGAAACAATCAAAGGGGATATGAAGATCTACAAGGAAGATTACATGGACACTCCTCCACTGAGAAGATTTAGATTTCATAATCAATAACCAACAGAAACAAATAGGCCTCGAGAAGAAGAAGGATTCATAAGAGTAACTCCTTTCAAAAGATCTCACCCACCATAATCACGGAAAATTGAGGAGGTTCTAGGGTTCGGTGCGAGTGCTAGGGTTTGGTGTTGGTGCGAGTGCAGTGTGGTTCCATGGCGGCGCTAGGGGTTGGGGTGGCCGCCCCCCCTCCTTCAAAGATGGTCGAAGATGCCTTCCGCAGGCTTGTCAACAGCAGAGGGAAGAAGTCTTCCCCTCCCATGATTCCAAAATTCATTAAGAAGTTGGAGGAAATTCCAGAAATCGTTTTACCCGAAGAGAATCCAATGAAGATCGCTTTGGCTCTGGCCCAAAAAGGGCTCGTGGGTCAGTTCATGGGCCTTTGGCCATCTACCAAAACCACAGACGACTGGATCCAACGGAATTGGAGACCAAATATGGAACACGGCGTTACCTGCTACTCGATTGGAAGAGGGTTCTTTGTGTTCGAGTTCATCTCAGAAGAAGATTGGGATTTAATTTTCAGGAATGGCCCCTATTTTATGGGGACGCAGGGCCTATATTTGAACAAATGGACACCCGATTTTGACCCATTGGTGGATACGCCTAAGGAAGTTCCAGTGTGGGTCAGATTACCAAACCTTCCGATGCACTGCTGGGATTTCGAATCATTGCAAAGGATAGGGAACGGAGTTGGCAGGTTCATTGACAGAGCTGACAACAAAGGACAGTACACCTGTGCCAGAATCTGTGTGGAAGTCGATCTGGAGGCAGGGCTCCCTGAAGCAGTAAAGATAATGGTTGGATCTTGGACTCATTATCAGAAACTTGACTATGAGCACCTGCCATTCAAGTGTAGGAATTGTCAGGAGCATGGACACTTCCAAAGAAACTGTCCCAAAATGCAATCCAATGGGAAAGAGGACGCAGAAGGCCGGCAGAAAGTGAAGAGCGGGAAAAACTCATACAATGCTAAAAGCAAGGACAAAAGGAACCAGGAACCACCAAAGGATGGTAACCCCTCACAAAACGCTCAAGAAGCCCCAAAAGAGTAGCAAACCCCTACAACAGAACCAAAAGGAGAGAAAATCCAAACGCCTTCAGCCCCCGTTGAACCTATCTCGCCCACCAAGAGTTCCAGTCCGAATAAAGAGAATATCAGCTTGAATACGAATACAGATGTGGAAAACCCGAAGAGGAAGATACAGAGGTAAGGAGCCCGAAAGGAACACCTGATCAGCCAAAGAGAGGAAGGAAGACTGAGAAGAAAAGAAGGGAAGAGAAATCCTATAAGGAAGTGGCTCAAGGCACACAGTACACAATCCTAGAGATGGTGAATACCAGATCGGGGGCGAAACTGGGGAAGACACCGAAAGGTGGGCTCCCTCTCCATCTAGGAAAATAATGCAATACGTCTCCTGGAATTGCAGAGGACTTGGAAGCAAACTGAAAGAAGAAGCCTTGAGGGACTTAGTAAGGCTCGTGAGACCAGAAGTCCTCCTAATCCAGCAGACGAAATTGGAGGAGGAATAAATCCTAAGGGTAAGCAACACATTCTGGAAAAAAGGCCATGAAAGGGCAGTAAGCGCTAGAGGAGCCTCGGGGGGGTTGGCAACACTTTGGGATTCTACAAAACTAGAGCTAGCTGAGGAGGCAAGAACCACCCATTGGTTATTTACCAAGCTGTACCATAAAGGCTCTGGACATCTAGTAAGTATTTTTAACCTGTATGTCCCTGTTTCAGTTAATGAGAAGAAATAATGCTAGGATTCTTTAAAATCATTTCTTAATAGGAAAAATACCGAGAATCTAGTCATGGCAGGGGATCTAAATGTCACCCTTTCGCTGGCTGAGAAGAAAGGGGGTTCTATTGTTCGGGACCCCGCTAGAGAATGGGTAGAAGATCTGATGTCAAAATGGGAGTTGGAAGATATTCCTCCAACCAACGGGAAATTTACATGGTCCAACAAAAGATTAGGACCAGGTCACATAGCAGCCAGGCTTGATCGGTTCCTTATCTAGTCCTCTTTCCTTACCATTGGACTGATGGAAACCTCCAAGATTCTCCCTCATTACACCTCTGACCATAAACCCATTTCTCTATCCCTTCTTCCTGGCTCTGTTCTAGGCCCCATTCTGTTCAGATTCAGCCCAATATGGACAGGTCAAGACGACTTCCTCAACCTAGTTCAAAACTCCTGGAATGTTCCTATCACTGGCTCCCCCTTCTTCGTGTGGGAAGAGAAGCTTAGAAGACTCAAAATTAATCTAAAATTGTGGGCCAAAAAGCTAGGCTCACCCTTGGATGAAAGGAAAAGAGTGCAGAAAACCTTGGAAAGACATTAATTGGTTATGGAAGAAGCCCATGTCACCCAAGAACTCCTTAACCGGGAATCCGAAATTCAAAGTAAGTATCATAAAAGCTACAGGGAAGAAGAAATCTACTAGAGAATCAAATCAAGGGCATTATGGCTCCAAGATGGAGACAAGAATACAACTTTCTTCCATAAGAAAACTCAAGCAAGGATAAACTACAAATCCATCAGTGAGATTCAATGGCAGGACCAAGTCTTCAAGGATTCCCAAAGCATAAAGGAGGCAGCTCATTCCTATTTCAAAAATATTTATTCAACTCTCGATATGGAGGACTTGGATTCGAACTCCTATCCGTTAATAGAAGTTCCAGCTCTAGTCACCGAAGAAGAGAATTGGACGTTGAACAGTCCTGTCAGTGTTAATGAAATCAGGAAAGCCGTATTCAGTATGAATCCAGATAAGGCACCTGGGGCGGATGGTTTCACAGCTCGCTTCTATATTCTCTGTTGGGATATCATCAAAAAGGACTTATGCAGAATGGTCACGAAATCCCATAATTGTAACAAGTTGGGCGGCAGCACAAACTCTTCTTTCTTAGCCCTCATTCTAAAAGAAAAAGGGGCTAAAATATTCAACAGATTCAGACCGATATCCCTCTGTAACATGGGTTACAAAATCATCACCAAAATAATGGCTAACAGGCTCAAAAGAATTCTGCCAAAATTGATCCCGGAAAATCAAGGAGGGTTTGTAAAAGGGAGACAAATTCTAGATAACATTATTTTAGTGCAAGAAGCCATCCATACCAGCTGCAAAAAAAGAGAGAAGGGAATGGTAGTCAAGCTGGATCTAGCCAATGCCTTCGACAAGGTCAGACATGACTTTTTGTTTGCAGTCATGAGAAATTTTGGGTTTAATTAGAAGTTCATCGAGTGGGTTAAGGCCTGTATCACAGCTCCTTGGATCGCCCCTCTGATAAATGGACGCCCTACCAAGTTTTTTCAGGATTCAAGAGGGCTAAGGCAAGTATGCCCTCTCTCCCCTGTGCTCTATGTCTTACAAGCCTCGGTGCTAAGTTTCCAACTGCAGAGCTATCTCCAAAATAGAACACTACCAGGCATTAGAGTAGTCCCCTCAATCAAGGAGGTTAGCCATGCTCAGTTCGCAGATGACACCCTCTTATTGGGTGATGCCAATCTTAAGACAACAAGGAACTTCAAGTCAGAACTCGAACTCTACAAAGCCTGCTCGGGAAGCGAAATAAATTACCACAAGAGTAAGATAATCGGCTGGAACTGTAACCCTCGTGAAATGCTACAAATAGGGTGTATCCTTGAGATGGAAGGCATAACAACCTGGGACAACTTTATCTATCTGGGGATCCCAATCTTCAAATCCCACGCTAAGGTTGTGCACTGGCTGCCCTTGGTGGATAAACTCAAAAACAAGATTCAAGCGTGGGGAGCAAATTGGCTCAACAAAGAAGGTAAAGTGGTGCTGATGAACTTGGTCATTGCCAGCCTACCTATTTATTAGTGTTCAGTGCTTCTCTCCCCCAAAACTATAAAAAATAAAATTGATGAATTGCTCCGGAGATTTCTGTGGGAAGGAGGCAAGAATTGTGAGAGGAAACTCCACTTAGTTAATTGGGACAAGGTCAAGAAGCCAAAACTGGAAGGGGGTCTTAGTATAAGAGATGTGGCTGTACATAACCTTGCTATGGGAGGCAAGTTGCTTTGGAGAATGATTACCAGGAAAAGAACCTGGAGCAAGAAAATACTCAGGAAAAAATACTTCATAGGCGATAGGGAACGATGTCTAGAGAGACCCCCAAAAGTGCAGAAGGGCTCCCCGAGATTCAACTTGTGCCAGAGAGCCCTACCTTTCTTTCAGCCAAATATCACCTGGATCCCGGGAAACGGATCAAAAATTTGGATCTGGGAGGACTCCATTCTTGGAGATCAACCCCTCATAGGGTTAAGAGAAACAAGGAATATCGGTGATTGGATCTTGGCCAACAATTGCAGAATGCTTTGGGACATCTCCCTCTGGAAGAATGATGACAAACAATACTGGAAAGGCTGGAATCTAGGGAGCTATCCGGAAGAGCTCCAAGAAGAAGCAACGCTTCTACTAGACTTCCTTCAAGGGAAGGCGCTAATTAGTGCCAGGTCCAAATATAAACAAGGACGGGGCTCAGATTCAGGGTTATACATGGTAGCAGCAGGCTATAAGGCAGTTCTTGATGTTCCATGGGTCCCTCCTAATCCAGGTCCATGGGAAGCACTTTGGAACTTTCCCTCAATTCCCAAAGTTGACCTCTTTGCTTGGACCTTGATCCACAACAACATTTTAACTTTTGATAATATTAAGAGGAGAGGCTGGGAAGGGCCTTCTCACTGTCCGCTGTGTATCCAGGAAGAATAAACCACTGTGCACCTCCTTTTCACTTGTGAGTTCTCCAAAGAAGCTTGGGGCCTCCTAACAGGTTCGACCTCCTCTAACATTCCCACCTTGGCCTCAGAGCTTCTAAGTAGTTGGCTGTCTTTATCCCCGTTTGATCTGAGCAAGAAGTACCTCCTCAAAATCGTCTGGATGTGGATCCCCAAATTCATATGCTAGAATATTTGGTTGGAGAGGAACAACAGAGTTTTCAAAGGTGAAAGAAGACTACCTTCCCAGGTGGCGATTAAAGCCAGGACTATGATTTCAGAAGCTTTAAATGTGAAGACCGCTATTAGGAACTCGACACCCCTCTCGAAGGAAGAAGGAAGGTGGCTCAAGGAATTCAGCCAAGCCTAATCTAACACCAAACAAATCAAACCTCTGAAAAAGGAACTGGGAGATAAGGTTGGAAGAACAGGAATTTATGAAGTGGAGATCGTCGCTCGACGAGTCATGTCTCTTCTTTGATGGGGCCTCCAAAGGAAACCCCGGTCTGGCAGGGGGAGGGGGAGTAATCCTCGAACCCTCCGACAAACTTCACTGTTCGTATGCATGGGGCTTAGGTTATGCCTCTAATAACCAAGCAGAATTCCTAGCACTTTGGCAAGGTCTCATTCAGGTGTTAAAAATGGGAATCCAGAAAATCATGATCTTTGGAGACTCTAAACAGGTAATGGATGCGTTGAACACTAAAAAGATCCCTAAGAACATAAATCTAGCTCAATCGTAAAAGAAAACTCTTCTACTCCTGGCGCAACTCAGGGAATATAAATTGTATCATGTGCTGAGATCTCTGAACGGACAGGCCGATAAGGAAGAAAATTGTGGTACCCTTCTAAGTAAAGGCCACCTGAAGGTTAATGGGGAAGCATCCCATCATATCATTCCCTATGCCTATAGACAATCGCATCATGGCTCTTCACGTGGGCAAGGCGACTGTCCGGAAGGAAACCAGATCCAACAAAGCTCCGGTGGGACGAGCGAAATCTCAGAACAGAGATTCAAAGTCAGGCTCAGGTCGTGGGGGATCACGAGACGGGGAAGGTGATTTAGATTTAAAGGGGCACCCTCTAGTGCAAACCCTCACCCCTGAAGATAGACGCGTGATCTCCCTGTGCATAAGGGAAAACAAGAATCTCAGAAGCAGTAATTATGGAGTCGGCCTCCAAGCCATCTCTCACTCCGAAGGAACGAATTGAGTTGATCAGAGCAGAGTCGGAAAGCATCAGAGCATCCATGAACCAGAGAAAATGGGAAATGCTTAATATGGAAATGCAGGAAATAAGGGAGGATCTATCAGAAGAAATCCAGACGCGGCCAATCTTATGGGCGACCTGGGGAAGCGACTCTGCAAACTGGAGTAACAATTTGAAGAGGTCACTAAGGCATTAAGCAAGATATTGGAAGCGACTGCTGAGGTATCCTCCAAAGTTGGGTAAGGAAGTCTCTCGGAGGAGAGCTGGCACCGCTCGCCCCCAGTGTTTTGAGGATCTCCAGTAGGTTTATTGTACCATTAGCTAATAGTTTAAGCTCTCAGTAGTTGGGGTTTATTCGACATTTAGAATCTGGGTTATAAGTAAGAATATGCACACATGATAGAAGTTGGGTAATAGAGCAGCAGCTCTGATTTTGAATTGTAAGGGTTGGCAGTCCCCTCTGTCGCTTATTAAATAAAGCTTCATAACCGTTTCTGTTAAAAAAAAAAAAAAACTCCTTTCAAAAGATCTTCAACTCCTAGGTATCAAACTATCTTTTTGGGTTTATGTTATGCATGCAATAATTTTGGACATAAAGTTTTAAATTGCAAAGATAATAGTAGGAACATAAACAACTTTGAAAGTCATACACAAAATGGTTATCCAAGAAGGCCTAGTGAAACATAGAGAAGAAGCTACAAAATGTTTGAATCATTGGGCATTGAAGTGGAATGATACAAGTGAAATAACTTTGGACACATGGAAAAATATTGTAGAATGGAAACCCCTCCTAGAGAACCACAATAGAACAACAACAGTCATAGACAAAATCCTCATAAGAGAACATGGATAAGAAAGAAGAATCAATATAGCAATGAAGAATGCACACTTGCTCTACAAGCTAAGAAGAAGAAGCATGGTTGGTATGTTGACAGTGGATGTTCAAAACACGAAGAACAAGTGAACAAAGACTAGGTCTCGGAGATCGTAAGATTGGAAATAAAATGTGATGAAGAAAACTCTATAGAGAAAATGAAAGATGTTAGATATAGAAAGATTTGGAACATAACCAAAAAAAAAGAAGGACAGTTAAATAAGGAATAGGTTCAAGAGATTGTACTTTCAGGCACTGTAGTGAAAGATGAATCCATAGACAGAAAGAAAGAAGTCATATCTTAGAGAGGCGATGAATCTACTAATGAAGATGATGATGAATACACTTCAGAGCAGGAATTGTTCTGAGCCATCCGGATTAGAGACTCCCATATAATATGAATAATACATAGGGGCAATCTATGATGTAGCTGAAATAGACCAAAGAACCATCCTTCAAGCAACTTGCATAATTTGAGTATACTGATTTAGTGCATTCAACTGGCATAAGTACAATATGCTAGATTAATCAGTTGTAGTAGTACTTCATGATAATACAGTGACATATGAGTCAAAATTATGGACAGTTGTATAGCGGATTCTTGAACAATATGGATAGATATGGACGTGAAATCAACCTTTTTAAATGAGGAACTTGAAGAATAAGTCTACATTGAACAACTGGTTCCTAGAGAACGACACTCTAGACTGGATAAATATCTAAAAGAGGAAGGGTTCAGAAAAGGAAGTGCAGACAACAACCTCTACATCAAGGTAACTCAAGATGGTATTTTATTAAGTGAATTTTATATTGATGATATTATTTTTGGAAGTACTGATGACAGGTTAAGCCGGAAATTTGCAAAGGATATGCAGAATGAATTTGAAATTTCATTACTTGGAGAACTATCCCTCTTTTTGGGTCTTTAGATATGTCAAAGAAACCAAGGGATTTTTATTTCTCAAACTAAGTATATCATAGAAATGCTAAAGAGGTTCGAAATGGAAGATTGCAAACTAGTTACCACTCCTATGCAAACTAGTTGAAAGTTGAGCAAAGATGACGATTCAAAGTTTGCAGACCAGAGGCAATACAGGTCAATGATTGGTAGTTTACTATATGTGACAACATCCAGACCAAATCTAATTCAAGAAATTGGACAGGTGATACGATTTCAAGCAGCACCAAAGGAATCACATGTATTAGCAGTGAAGAGGATTTTCAGATATCTCAAAGTAACATAAGAGTTTGGATTATGGTATACAAAAGGAAAGGATCTATCACTTA
This sequence comes from Picea engelmannii, assembly GCA_009831015.1. NCBI lineage: Eukaryota > Viridiplantae > Streptophyta > Pinopsida > Pinales > Pinaceae > Picea > Picea engelmannii. Next base: position 598,925 of record ML777344.1, read on the forward strand.
TTGCCTACACAAATGACGATTGGGAAGGTTTCATTGATGACTGACGAAGCACCAGTGGAGCAACGTTCTACTTGGGTGAGTGTTTAGTATATTGGCTAAGCAAGAAACAATCATCAATATCTTTATTTACAACCGAAAAAAAGTATATTGCAGCATCAATATGTTGTACTCAGGTTCTATGGATGAAACAAACTTTGACAGATATATAGGTTGAGTACGATGAGCCCATTCCAATCTATTGTGATAATAAAAGCACCATTAGTATCTCAAAGAACCCGATTATGCACTCCAAGACAAAGCACATTCCAATAAAGTATCACTTTATACGGGAACAAGTTGCAAAGAAGAACATTAGAGTTGAACATGTGGGCACAAAAGAACAAGTGGCAGACATATTTACAAAACCACTTCCAAGGGAAGCCTTTGAGTATCTTCGCCAAAGACTCACAGTAATTTATACTCCAAAATGAATGCTATTGAATGCTTATCTTATATTTCTTAGATTTACACGAGGAAGCACCATAAAGAGGATAGTTCAGGTTGGGATATTAGTTTCAGGAATATTTCAGTCAAGGGGAGTAGCCCCAAATGGAAAGATACCTTTACCATTGATGAAAAAGGGGGAGAGATTTATCATATGCAAAGGTAAATTCTTGGAGAAAGAGCATAGAGGCATAGTTCTAGGGGGAGCGATGGTCACAGGGGGATAATGAGTGATCTGAATTCAGTATTGCATCAGAGTGTTTCCATCAATGCCAAAGGGGGATATTGTTGATTAATTGGGTTGGTTGTCATTGATGTCAACCCTTGGAGAAAGTTCGATAGCACAAATGTTTGGGTAATGGACCCAAGTTTGTTTGATGGAAAATGGTATGAGTTTTGATATATTTGCAGAAAAGACTATTCTATATGGATAGTACATGTCATGTAATTTCCAGTGGTATGTGGAACGTCACACAACTCCTCACGGTTACAGAGTTATGGCCATGTGAATTTGGAGAACCCTCATGAGTCATCTAGAAGCCCCAAAAGGTCAAAGTAGTCAAAGTGGTTGCAAAGAAGAAATTATTTTTAATAATAAAGTGAAGTGATGAGTGTACTATAAATCAAAGTGGATACAAAAGAAATTATTTAAGTAATAAAGTTAATGGAGAAATTACTAAGTGGACAAGTGGTTAGAAGTGGGTTGGCCCTAAAATAAGGAAAGTGGGTTAAGATGGTTAGAAGGTAATTTAAATAATAAAGTGAAGTGATGAGTGTACTATAAGTCAAAGTGGATACAAAAGAAATTATTTAAATAATAAATTTAATGGAGAAATTACTAAGTGGACAAGTGGTTAGAAGTGGGTTAGCCCTAAAATAAGGAAAGTGGGTTAAGATGGTTACAAGGTAACCCCTTGAGGAAGCTACATCAAAGTATAAATAAGAGGAAAGGCTCTCTCATTTTAATCACACTTGAGAATATTGAATATCTACAAGTGACAGATGTAACCAAAGGATATCTAAGCCAAATTTTAGAGGAAAGGTGAAGTAAATAAGGTCAAAATTCAAGGGAGGATAAATTCTTTTGATGATGCTTTCTAAGGTATGTTATTTACAGGTCATCTCACCATTTTCACAATAACGTTTTTTCTAGAATGATTCAGACCTTGAAATTGGGAGGTCATTGAGGAAACATATCGAAGTAGCTATGATACAAATTTCATCTTGTAGGTCGTTGCAGTTTTGGAGTTACACTCCGTGGAAAATGGGGTTTATGGCTAGTCCTGAAACTAGTCTAAAACAATTGTTTCGGGTAAAAATGCCATAAATTCTTTATAACAGATCCAAATTTAGTAAGACCAAATATATTGTTTAGATTATAGTCGGTAGTATTCTTTCTACCATTTTTAGATCCATACAACAAATATTCTGTGCGGGGCACGCTCTACAAGTTCACTCTCTAGAATAAGCCATAATTCAACAAAGTATGCCATTTTTTCTCTAACGCCTTTTCTGAGAGGTTCCAAGTAGTGAAATATGGAGGAATTGCATAAACGACACTGAAGAACATTGTGTACCATTTTTAGATCTTTATTCATTACAGGTACATAGTTGTGATTATTTCAAGTTAGGGTTGTTGTCTAATCCAAAATTAGTCATGTGAGACTAAACTAAAGTTTGATGAAAATGCTAGTCTCTTGTTGTTAAAGTTAAGGAAGATCATATACACTAGGTCTATTATAGAGTTAAAAATCAGATTTGGATGATGAAATTGATGAGGGCTTTTGGTTGAGGTACATGTTGGGTACATGGTTGAGACAAGTAGTTGATGAATTGGCACATACATGAGGTGTATAGTTGATGATGTTGGTACAACTTGATGAGTCATAGTTTATGTGAATTTGATGCATGATTGATACATATTTGGTGCATGGTTGATGCACTCATTGATGGTACAGGTTGGTGAATGGTCGATGCACTTATTTATGGTACATGTTGATTATAGGTTGTTTGGTGTAGGTTGATTGGTACAGGTTTACAACAGTATATCTCACAATGATAGTGTGACAGTGGTTCCATCATTCTACTTATATTTCAGGGAGGTTGGACGGGGAAAGGACAAGTGTTTGTAGCCACCTTTCGGTTGTAGTCAAATAACATAGGGGGTTGTAGCCTCCTTCTGGTTGTAGCCAGAGAATTGGATAGTTGGAGCTTCCCTCAGGTTGTAGCTTGAGAAACTAGGGGGTTGGAGCCTCCTTCCAATTGCAGCTAGAAAAACAAAGGAAGTTGGTGCTTCCAATGAATGTAATTCTTAAAAACATATAAGAAAAATCATTATGTGGTTTTCTCCCACTTTGGGTTTCCATGTAAAAACACTGGTGTACTCTGTATGTGTATGATTGCTCGTACTCTGTATGTGTATGATTGCTCATTTGTTCATTGTTTATTTACTCTGAAACTATTCTATGATAATGCTAGATTGATATAACACTTGCATTTTGTGGTTAAAAAGGATTATTTCTCTATTAATGATTCACCCTCCTCTCAGTAATCCATCAATTAGGAATAAGGCATATAGAGTATGTTTTGAGGAACCAGGCATCAAGGAGAGGAGCTAGGGAATATGGTGATGAAGAACACTTTGTTTCAGTTGTGACAAAGGGAAAGTGATGAAGGGGAGAAGATGAAGCTTCATGTGATGAAGAAATATCATGAGTAGTGATGAATGGTAAAAGGAGATCAATGCCAAATGAACGTACGACACGAGTCCATCTAATCAAAATTCACATCTCAGAGGGAAAACCTACTGATATTGTGAGGAGTGGGAATGCAACTAGATCAAGGAAAACGTCCTTACACCAAACCTCTATCCATGATACAAATGTGACAGATATAAACTAGGCATAGGCAGTGACATGAAAAGGACCTACAACCAAGAAGTTGAATGGGATTTTGTCCTAGATTTTGGCAAGAGGGAAGACCAAAAAAATGAATCCAGTAAATACCAATCTAAAGAGGCTCAAGGACATACCTATGATAAAGGTGGATCTGATAGCCTCAATAGATTTGGACCTCGAGGCAACTATAAGACAAGGTAAGTCGCTTCCCAATAAGGGAAATATCGAGTTACAATAAATGTCAAGGATCTGGATAAGAATCAAGAGATTCCCCCACTATAATCCCAAGGCTAGAGAAGTTGCATAAATGAATTAGCCTTTCGAACTTGCTCCTGTAAAACAAAAAAATGAGATCAATCATGCAACCAAAATGGGACTTTCCTTTACACTATAAACATTATATTCCATGTTTATAAATTAGTGTTTGGTTATTCAACAATAATCATGGTTTTTTGTAGATAAGTGTCTTGATACTGTATGTGCCAAGTCTCAACTCTAACGAAGGATTAGTTATTTTACTATTCAAACTTAGAGTTTGAAACAGAAGAATAAAATCTGAGTGTGAAAGAATAAAGATGAATACATGAAGCACCGCATGCAATCAAGGGGATGCATAATTTGAATTATACATTCATAAAAATCATCAATAATAGACTCATTCAATACATGCAATAGAACATCAAACCCTGCATCCACATAGAATCATCAATCACTTTAGAATATGCAAAAGATCTAAAGATATAGTGTCAATTCCATCATACAAATGTCAATGAAAAATCACAAGTCAATAAGAATCATGAAGACATTTGAAATCATAACATCAAAAGGAATAATTAACACCCATCAAATACAATCATCAATAAATATTGAACCCCAAAATCCCTCAAGGTAGGAATAGAAATAGCATTAGGCTCAAGCAGTAGAGGATTAGGCAATAGGATCGAAATTTTAGTAGGGGGAGCCTTTCCTTTTGCTTGTAAAAGAAAAAGTAAAGGGGATTTTTTGTGGCCTCAAAAAATGGTGACACACTAGAAGAACCAATTATCTATGTCAGTAGAAGTCAAGGGACTTTACTTTATATCTTAATTTTAAACATAAGCTCAAAAAAATGCAGACAATTTTCCAATAATCATGGGTACCACAATGATGCCAAATTTCTAAAAGATATAATCCAATATTTCCAGTACTTATAATATAACACACTCTTTTCAAAGAGACAATTAGTGAGGAAATTGTTTTACTTGCTACACACTTCATATTGGTTTTGGTTTGACCATGGGTTTTCACTTTTTAGAACAAACAAACATCTACATAAGTGTGTTCCTCATCTCTCTTTTACTGACATTGCTTCACTACCAACAAGCATCCATAGCCTTGTTGAAGGTTCCTCGGTACCATACAAGCATAGCCCTACTTCCAACAGACGTCCATAGCTCCAAAGGGTTTACTTGTACTTCCCACATTATTAATAGTGTTTTCAACTTCCTTTTATTTCAAAATATGCTCACACTTTTAGATTTTGTATGCACATAGGGTGTGAAGGAAGCATGGTGATACCAAAATTGCTTTGATTTACTGAGTAGATGTTATCCATTTTAGTTTAACCCACGTGTCTTCCCAAAAACCATCATAGTATTAGCCATTTTATTAATATGAAGTGGATGGAGCTCAAATAAAAGAGTAGATAGACACTTTACTATACTTATGGATTATCATGGTACGCTCAACAGGCATATGTGTTCCACCACAACTATCAGTCCATATCTACAACTAAGAACTTCATGAATTTTCATTCAGATAGAGAAGCCCATGCATCCCATGACTTGTAAAATTTTCTTTAGTATGTGACTAGAATTGGACCAACCCCTCACTAAAATTTAAAGAGTAATCCTCAAAGAAGACTAAGAAGTATAATCAACTCAGGGAACATACAAACATTCACCATAAAATATGGAAGCACTATGTACAAGCAGAAAGAAATATTAAAGCCAATTCATGAAAATGAAAACTAAACTAAAATAATTTTGAAGATAGAATGTCTTTCATCAAGAAATAATGAAAAGTGGTTGAAAAATAAGAATAGAAACCAACAACAAGCAATAAATCTGGTGGAAACAACAGATTAAGTGATTTAAGTGGAAATTCAAAAGTAATCCAAGGGAAATAATCAGTCAAGAAATGTTACCTATTCAACATCAATCCCAATAGAAATATTCCCATGGTAAGGATCTAAAATGAATAATAAGCAATATTACGAGAATTGATAATCTAGTGGAAAATATTTCAACACAATCTTCCAATCCAACTTTCACATATAATTTTCCTTTCATTTAGTGCAACAAAACAAGGTTCCGAGAAGTTGACAAAATGGGCTAATGGATAATTTAGTCAAAACATACTTTTAAAACCATTTACATGAAATATTCTGCAAACCCATAAGTTTTCAAGATTCCGTGACATGAGCAAGTCCTTTTCGTATTTGAAAATGCTTAATTTTTCAACATAAAATACATTTCATATTTCTCACCAAAGTACCAATTCCTCTTTTTCCATAAAAGATGTTATTAATACCAAATATTTAGATAATTCAATTTGATAATGCAAAGAAGAGATATCACAGTTGTGGAGGTCATCAAAATAATCATGAATATGAGTCCAAATAACAACAAAATCATAAACCAATATGGTAGTACTAATACATAAAAAGATTAAAGGTGTTTCTGATCAGTTGTTGAGTTGGTTCCAATCTTGGTTGATTAATCTAAAATGTCACAAAGGAATCTGAGTAGCCAAGTTTAGATTGACACTTCCCTAAGTTTCTTTCATCTCGAGAGAAAAATCCTAAGTTGTTGGTTGCACAAGCCATTTCCCAACCTGCATAAAAAAAGAGAATGTCATGATCAGCCATTAGACAGTTTGGGAAAAAAACTTTCTCTATATGACTAACTTATTAAAATGAAATTGGACTAAAGATAAAAGTAAATATAAAAAATAAACTAATCCTAAGCAGAGCACGCTAATATGATGTAAGAATGAACTATATAAGTTGTCATAAAACTTATGTAAATGCCAATGCAGTCATCAAGTATCCATTTGTTGTCCATTCAGTCAAATATCAAGCACAACCTTCTTCGTGAGATATGAGCACTATGTGCTCTTCCCACAATATTCCCTTCAACATGAGGCTTAGTATCATTGATTGTTGTGAGATTTGGATCCTCTAGACATTCCATCTCATTCTTGCAATCAAAATCAATGAAATTAAACAAACAAGACCACAAGACTTCAATTCCATCTATCTTCTAAAGATACATGTCCATTACCAATCATGGTCATAAAAATATGATTTGAATATTATCAGCATTGCACCCCAAGGTATGTGTTTTCTTTGATTATTAATGATAATGATGTGAAACATTCGTATGATAATATTCAACCTTGTGAGAGGCAAGAGGAAAACATTGTTTGAATGACAACAATTAAGAGACTTAGGTGAGGTGAAAATAATTGTAGGTCACAAACTAGATGGATTGAATTCCCCATCATGAATGAAATATATCATTTAGAAATTGAAATTGAATTAAATGACCAAAACTTGATTTGTAATAAGTTGAAGTTGATGTTTTATATGATGGGAAAAACCATGGAATTGATATCCTCAAGTTCCCAAGAGTGTTTCAAGTAGACAAATTATGCATTTGATTTCCTTTAGCTTACATATGGAATATAATATGGAGGACATGAAATTAAAAATAAGAGTGTGTATCATGTCACTCCACTAGACAGGTTTCCGTTCAAAAGAATGAGACATATAATCAGGAAAACAAAATCAGAAAGCTCATGAATAAGAGGGATCAAATAGAGATATTCTAGTCATGAACCAAGCATGCTTATCTTCCCAAGTTGTTAATAAACTTAGTTTTGGTTCAAAGAGTGTTGAAGAGTGTGGGGCCCAATAAATTGATGAGTTACAACCCACAAAAATTCACATCTTGAAGCTTAATATCATGGCTAAGATCAAAACAAATGTTGAAATTTAGAATCTTAGAAGTTGCATGGGGATTTTTCATCAAGGTATTTACAACTCCAAAGTACTTGAATGATTTCAACACTTCATTTAAGAGGATAGTACTAATCCATAACAAAAATTAGATCAATCATGAGTGTAACCATAATGAGTGACCCAAAATAAGTGAACCCAAGGGATGGAAAGACATTTTCCAAGAAAATACCAAGTCTGAAATTCCATTGAATTGAAAATGTTAAGATTGATTCTTTGGTCAATTAGTGTATTGGGGAATAAAAACATTGATTCTCAAGAAATTTTCTAAAAAAGATATCAACAAAAAAATATAAGAGTGTTGTTCACAATGTCAAAACATGTTTCGAGGCACACTGAAAAAATATCTCTCTTTGATATGTATAAGAGGAAACTTGGATTAAGAAAGATGGAAGATGAAAGATAAACTCATTGAAAAATTAACTGAACAGAGCATAAGAAATGTGCATCCAATACCTAGAAATTAAAACTAAAAGTGATGACAACAAATAACTGAAAAGAAAAAATAATCCAAGCTCACTATGCTAAAAAGAATCTATGCAGAAAATTCTGTTGGCTGAAAGTAACTAAAGATAACATTCAATGGGAAATGAATCATTTCGATAATTCCAAAATCAAAATAATAATCCAAAGAAAATGCAAGGAATTTTTGTGGCTCGAATTTCAACTTAGTAAAAATTAACACTCAAAATTTAAATTCAATGTGTATGGGATAGTAAGACCAACACTTCTAAAGAAATCCAATCAAGGAAAGTATTCAAGTTAGAATCATGTAGATATGAATGTGGAACCATTACGAGTGTTGATTATCACCACAAGAGGGATGGAATAGTATTATTTTAAAATATCCCACTTGTGATATGACCCAATTCTTTAAAATGATTTGACATGGTGACCATGGATAAAATCAGTGATTTGAAAATTACCTGACACAAAAAAATTTGAGAATGAGATGAAGAAAATTTTCCCCAAATCATAATTAAATTCAAAATACATTCAAGGGAAAAAATAGTGGTAAAGAATTCTATTTCTTTCCACCTTTTCTAAGAATTCATGTATTGTTCAGCCAACAATAAACAAAAATAAAAGGAAAACAAAAAACTAATTAAAAAACTAGAAAGCAAAGCTAATACTGTGCAAGGAAAAAACATTAACCTATTCTACACTAGTCTTATCATACGCTACAAATGGATGAAAAATTATTTATGTAAAGTCATAACACCAATGCATCCATCCTTGTAATCCCAAGCCTGCAAACATATGTTCATGACAAAATATTAGTGACAGAGCTTGGAATAAATATACAGTAAAAGTAGGAAAAATTAAAACATCAAAAACTCTATTCACCATACTAAATATGTCATAGTGATGACTCATGGGAACATTAGTTGAATAAGATTCCTCCAACCATGCTTCAATTCTATCATAAAATCTACCATGACTAACATAGAATTGATGGAGGGAGTTCACGGGAAAGTAGCATACCCAATTAAAACCATGTATAAAATGTATGTGAAGTGTACACAGTGAGAGAATATTCGTGCTAATAAAGTTGTTTATACCTTAAGAAAAAACAAAAGGAGGGAATGACATAACCATCGGCATAGACTGAAGTCCCTCATCATTTGTTGGGCCGTACACTGTAAATATCACAATTGGTCCATAGGCATTACAAGGTTTTTCTGCCCTCAGAACTTCGTTCACCATTGCAAGAGCATCCTTAAATGGATTCACTACATCTATTGGTCTGCAACATTTTCATAAATTTTCCAAGGTTTTCATGCTACTCACAAAGGTTCCATGGCCTCTACAACAACCCAGGCTTCTCTACAAACCCTTAGCATCATTTTTGTCCCTCTCCACTCAGTTCTCTCATATTCAACATTATTGCAGATTCATGCAACCATTTTATGGATTGAAAAATCTACATGTAGCATCTGGTAGCTTGTGCAACCTCATTCCATCCCTTTCTCAACTTACCCACAACTGTATGGCTGTCATAGGAGCATAATAATGGATGGAATACATGGAAGTTATCTTCTGCAAACTTTATGCAAGTGCCACGACCTCTATAGATCATTTTAGAGGGCATACTATATCTCATTTTAAATGCTTTTTGTTATCTCAAATAAGTTTTTTACGGAATTTCATTTTGTTTCCCATTTTGTGAGATATGATTGATTGAAGTATCAATGGTCTATAAATAATGAGGTTGCATGTCCCTTGAGTTTTATGAAGAGTTTTCTCACTCCACAGGTTACAACATAGTAAGTATCTTATGTGAATGGAAAGTTCTATTCATTACCTCAAATGTGTCTTTAATGGAATTTGATTTCATCAAATGTATCAAAATATATGAAAAAAATTGCATCTAGAGGTCTGCCGCCAAGAAAATAGGGTTTTTTCATTTCAATTTTTATTTTTTTGGATTTATTGAATTCTATTGTATTTTTTTTTAACCCATGTAAAACACCCCATTATGGGTAAACTATATTTTCATTGCCAAATCGTTTATGGGTCATCCATAAAATCATGGTTATGGGTTAACCACACAAAACCCTTCTCTTGATTGGCACTCGACACCTTTTAATAATGATGGTACGATGAACATAACGAGGTTTATTTTTTTAGCATGGATGAAATGATGGAGACCATCATTTTATAAGGGGGAGGATTGATCTGAATCTTAGAGGGGATTATAGTCTAATTTCAGATGGGTTGTGATCTGGAAGGCTTGAGTGTCGAGAGAGGAGGAGAGAAAACACATAATAACATTAATGAAAATCCACAAACTGAATACACCACAAAAATATGAGAAAGAGAGAAAGAGTTGGAGAAGAAGGATTCCATTAATAATAACCATTACATGCAATGAGGCCAATTTTACGACCTTTCCTTCCCAACCTTGACTCTCTTCCTATTGCCTTTTCATAAGGTGTCTCTTTTAATGAATTCAATTTTGATTAGGTTTGACTCTGTCAATTACATATCTATCAAGTTCTCTTTTACATAAAAATATGAATTTATGACTTATACATCCGAACTTAGAATATAAGCCCCCCTAAGATTCAGATCACCATGCTACATAGCACCTTTTGTGTTCGACACCCGACACCACTTGTAGCATAATGTGTGGTGTCATCCTCATCATCCCCTTAATCCTTCGACTAAATGCTCACGATCTATATCGTATGTGGATCACTCAGACCTATGCAGATCAATGGTCTAGACTCCATCATAGGATATTCTCATCAAGGTGTATCTCCTTGATCCATTCCGAAGGGCCCCTTACGATTGACAGCTAGGATATCCTCACTAAATATCTAACATTATGATTTTGGGGCGAGTGCATATGTTTTCCCATCCCCTTTCTCATATGATGTTGTCTTGGGCCTCTCTTAGGGTGACACGTGTCAACCCCAAGACATGTTAGTTGTTGTGTTGGGATACCACATCATCCTGACATTATCACTCCCATTCCTTGCTAGAATGGGCCCCAATGTGATCTATGATAGATATTTAATCTTTTCGGTTACCAAATCAACATGCCTCATTCACTCTCCGAGTCCCTCTCATTAGAGTGCATCCCTCTGGGTTTGTCGCTCTCTCCTTACAACTCCCTTCTGATGGACAGTCAATATTCTTCCATCCTCTAGATATGACGACTAATATTAAGCATGGATATCTAAGGGTCTTCAGGCCCAATGGGACCCGCACTCATACTGTGGAGAATCAACTTATAACATGCTTCATCTACATGACATGCTATCATACATGTTGGAAATCCCCACCACCTAGACCATCAATTTTCCACCATAGACCTGCCACCTAGCTATAGACATGGCACTCACACTGTATCAAGAACCCTCCTCTCAAATACCCCAAATTCCATGGCATGTGAAATAACCATCACTTGACACGTGGAATGGTGTGGCTATACAAATCATCATAGAGAATATGAGTTCATCCTCCCAGGTGATGACACGTGTCCACTTCTCATTGGTTCAACTTCATCATCCATCGTCATCCTGCTTCCAATATCTTACCAAGCGAACATACAAACTTTAGATGAATCGACGATTGAGGATTAATCTAGTCCTTACTTCAATCAATGGCTAAATTTTCTCCTTGGAGATTTCTCATCAGAGTACCTTAACCAAGCTACTCCGATGATCCCACTACAATCGAATGGTTTAGATCCCTCCGATCATCCTTGGATGGATGAATGGTTCTAGTCCTCTCTCGAAGTTCTAATTTTTGAAGTGCATCCTCTTAGGGATACATTGAATGATACCCCTCCAAAGGATGGTTGAGTTGTCTCAACCATTCAAATTTGATGGCTAATATTTTGGGCTGATATTTGAGGGCCTTCATGCCCTACAAGACGCATTCTCACCACGTTAACCAATCATATATTAACACGTGTCCACTCTTATGACACACTAGCATCTACACTGACACCCCTCATTGGCATGAAGTCACCATGACGTTTCTCACCCTTTTAACTTGTTCTAGTAGAACCATGATGATCTAGAGCTGAGACCATTCCTAGGATTTCCACCGATGTATGACCCATATTGTCGCACTAACTTTCCCATCGAAGTGCCTCCACTACGGGTCTCCAGAAATCTCTGACCATCGAACTCCGATGGCACTCATAGCGATGGAACTGAAGGTATATGTTCTACTATAGATACCCTCTAATAAATCAACGGTCCTCATTGACTCAGAGTACAACCTCTCCAAGCATCATCATCTACTCTGAGGTGTTAAATTATGAGCTTGATTCCTTATGCAGATTAATTCTTTTATTTTCTTCAATACTTTGATTCCAGCTTAATACACTTCAACAATTCCAAATCATAATCGAATAGAAATAATTATGTAGATAAGTAAACATGCATATAAACAACACATATACCCTAGGGAAACCATGTACAGGGAGAAAAAACCCAGCAAACAATATTCCTTTATTGCATTAATAATGTAAGATCTCTTAAAAATATCCACCATGAATGTTCTTCTCTCAAAGAGCTTGCCAAGATGACTCTGACTTGACAAAGAATTACAAGACCTTGCTGAAATACACCTCTGATATGCTGCCTCTTTATCACTGATGTACTCCTCTATTACTTCACCCTCAACCTGCATATGAAAATTGTGTTGCAGAACTGTCTTGCAAAAACTGTGTTGCAAGAAATGTGTTGAGGAGAGGGTTCGACCTCTTCTTATATAGGCTGAAGAGGGGAAGAGGAGAAGCTCGAAACAGTAACCTGAATGCATGCATTAGTCATAACTCAACTTCGTACTTTAGTTTGAACTTAGAACTAGACTTGAGATTGGTTACAACATAGCATTACGCTTTAGTTCGAACTTTAGAACTAGACTTGAGATTGGTTACAACTCAGCATTATACTTTTAGTTCGAACTTAGAACTAGAATTAAGACTTTAGTTGCAACTCAACATTACATTTTAGTTCTAAAGTAGAACTAGACTCAAGATTTTAGTTGCAACTCAACATTACACTTTAGTTCTAAAGTAGAACTAGACTCAAGACTTTAGTTGCAACTCAACATTACGCTTTAGTTCTAAAAATAGAAATAGACTCAAGACTTTAGTTGCAACTGAACATTACACTTTAGTTCTAAAATAGAACTAGACTCAAGACTTTAGTTACAACTCTTGACAAGGAAATTCGAAATTCTCTTCATGGTGGATAATGTTTACATGTGCCAACCCACTAGATCAATACAATTACATCATTTGCAATATTAGGAATATCGTTTGTTTCTAGCTCATAGGAATTTTACATTCAACCTAACTTTTGCTAGATACCTTGACTTTTGCTCATGGCTCACAAGGTTTGACTAGGCTCATAGAGATTGTATGTTCCCCCTGACTTTTGCACTAGTCTGTCTATGCTCACAGAGGTTGTACGTTCCCCCTGAATTTTGCACTAGACTATCTATGCTCACAAAGGTTGTACGTTCCCCCTGGCTTTTCTCAATACCTCACAAGACTGGTTGATTCTCCAAATCTCCCTAGCTAGCCTCACATAGCATCTCATTCATCCTGACTTTTGGTTTGACTCACAGAGGTTGTTGGTTCCCCCTGGCTTTTGTCAATACCTCACAAGACTGGTTGATTCTCCAAATCTCCCTGGCTAGCCTCAGGGTGGCCCATATGGCCTCTCATTGGAGAATGATTGTCAATGCTGCCAAATTTAACACTCCCTCTCAATGAGGGAGTCATTCTTAGCCACACCAAGCTTGCCTCTCAGCTGCACAAACTGCCTCGAGGTCAGAGGCTTGGTCAGGATATTAGCTACCTGCTCGCTCGTGGCTATGTACTATAACTTTACAGTTTTTCTCTGGACCAAGTCTCGGATGTAGTGGTACCTCATGTCAATATGTTTTGACCTGTCGTGAAATACCAAGTTCTCTGTTAATTTTATGCAACTTTGATTATCACAGTGAACCACCGTCATCTCGAGCTTGTCACCAAACAACCCAGAAACCAATTTTCTGAGCCATACTGCTTCCTTGCTAGCATCACTTGTTGCAATGTATTCAGCCTCTGCTGTATTCTGTGCAATGGATCCCTTCTTCCAGCTTGACCAAGAGATCATAGAGGATCCTAAACTGAAGCAGTATCTAGAAGTACTCTTCCGATCCACTGGGATTCATGCCCATTCAACATCTACATACCCATGCAGAAATAAACCACCACTGGATGTATATCTCAGACCATAAGTAATGGTCCCTCTGAGATATCTCAAGATGTGTTGTGTTTCCACCCAGTGTCTCTGTCTCAGTTCAGTCATGAATTGACTCATTGCAATCACTTCATAGCATATATCTGGCCTAGTGTGGATCATGTACATCAATGATCCAATCAGTTGCCTATACATGGTGGGATCAACCAAATCTAAACCTGTATCAGAATCATGCAGCTTCTTCAGGTTGGTAACCATTGGAGTAGACATGGATTTGCAATCCATCATACCAAACCTCTTTAGTACATCCACTGTGTATTTTCCTTGTGCCAGAAATATCTCCCCCTGTCTTTGCCACACTTCCAATCCTAGGAAGTAATGCATTAAGCCTAAGTCTTTCATCTTGAATTCTGAGGTTAGATCCCTGTTACACTAGGCTATTATCCCTTCATCTCTTGTTAGAAAGAGATCATCAGCATACAGGATTAGTATAACAGGTTGGTTACCTCTTACCTTGAAGTATAGATTTGCATTAGCATCACTTTTCTGAAAGCCCGGGCTTTTAAGAAAGCCATCAATCCTGTCATACCAAACTCTAGGAGCCTGCTTAAGACCATACAAGGCCTTCCTTAGCTTGCATACATGAGTGCCTTTGTTATGCAGTATAAAACCATCTGGTTGTTCCACAAAGACCTCCTATTCAATCTTTCCATTCAATAATGTTGTTTTTACATCCATCTGATGTAGTTTCCAACAAAGTATGGAAGCTAAAGAAATAATAGCTCGAATGGAGGTATACCTAGTTACAGGAGCAAAAGTCTCTTTGTAGTCGATTCCTTCAATCTTGCTTTGAACTTTTCCACACTTCCATCAACTACATGTTTGATCTTATAGATCCATTTGGAAGAAACCACTGATTTGTCTTTTGGCCTTGGCACAATGGCCCAAACATTGTTCTTTATAATAAACCTGTATTCCTCAAGCATGGCATCCTTCCATACTTGTAATTTATCTTCTTCTTCAAATGAAGAAGGTTCAACATCACTAATGCTTCTCATCATTAGTGCAACATAGCCTCCAAACCTATGAGGCCTCTTCCTTTCCCTGAAAGTTCCTTTGGGAGCAACTATCCTTTATGCTTCCTGCACTATTTCTTTAAGGAACCCTGGCCTCCTTTTGGCTGGAGGTTCTTCAAGAGTTCTTTCTAACAATATAGAGGGTTCTAGGGGCTCATTACTTGGCCCTTCACGAGGTTCCTCCCTCTGATCATCTCACTCTTCATTTTCATAAGAGGGTGAAGTTGGATGAACTACTTCTGAATCCTGCTGAAGCTCTCTGGAAAGTCACATCTCTTCTTACCTCTATTTGCCTCTGACCTAGTACATAAATCCTTTAAGATTTGGAGTTCTCACTGTACCCCACAAAAACCCCTTTCTTTCCTGAGGGTTCCATCTTTGTCCTCTTTTCCTTAGGGACATGAATATACACAGGACATCCAAATATCCTTAGATTCCCTACTTTAGGTTTGATCCCTGAGAAGACTTCTTCAGAAGTCTTGTCCTTCAAAATAGCATGTGGAGACCTATTCTGAATATACACGGCAGTGGAGGTAGCTTCCACCCATAAAGAATTTGGCAGATCCTAGTCAAACATCATTGCTTTCGCTGCCTCACAAATAGTCTTGTTTTTCCTCTCAGCAACACCATTTTGCTGAGGGTTATATGGCACGATCAACTTTCTCTTGACTTCTGTTGACTTGCAAAAATTATCAAACTGAAGAGATTCAAACTCTCCTCCATTGTCTGTTTTAAGGATTCTGATGTCTTTCCCTGTCTGCTTTTCAATAAAGTCTTTATACTCTTTGAATTTATCAAATGTGTCACTTTTAGCTTTAAGAAAATATATCCAACATTTTCTTGAGTAATCATCAATAAAAATGACAGAATACAAGCAACCACTGAGTGACGGAGATGACATGGGACCATATACATCAGAATGAACTAGCTCTAAGATACCCTGAGCTCTGTTGTCACTACTAGGAAATGCTTTCTTTATATTTTTACCTAGCATGCATCCCTTACAAATTTCATTTTTACTAAGAGAAATAGAGGGCATGCCACATACCATGTTCTGTAGATCTGGAAGAGATTTGTAATGAATATGTCCAAGTCTTATGTGCCAAAACTCACTGGAGATAGTCGCATCATGAGCCAATGCCTGATTTGACTGTCCTAACACGACATACAGTCCTCCACTGTGAGTTCCAATGGGTTCTGTTGTACTTAAGTGGCTACCTTTAGCCCATAGTAGTGCCTTACTGTCCTTGAAGATCACCCAATATCCCTTGTCCTCAAGGGTTGCAACTGATAGTAGATTCTTCTTGAGACTTGGAACATATAATACTTCATCAACATGAAGTCTAGCCCCAGATTCCAATCTGAAGGAGATAGAGCCTACTCCCTCTATCTTGTAACATTTTTCATCCCCAAGCTTGACCTTCTCTGCAAAATATTTTGTCTCAAAATATGAGAGGATATCCTTGTACAATGTCAGGTACTTTGATGCACCACTGTCTACTAACCAAGTTTTTGGCCCCGTGGAAACTGAACTATATAAAGAAGAAACAAAATAATATTCTTTCCTATTTTCTTTCTCATTAGAAGGACTTTTCTGATTTCTTTTGGATTCATCATCCTCAGCAGTTGAGGCATGATGTTTCCCTTCCCTAGGATATTTCTTTCTAAGACAACAATATTTAGCAAAATGACCCAACTTATTACAACTAAAGAATTTACTCTTAGATGTATCAATATTCTTGCCTTTGAATGTACCTTTGTTGCTTGGCTTCCATTGAGAGCCTTTTTGGAAAGTGCCTTTCTTCTTTCCCTTGAATATTGATGCTAAAGCTGAGTGCTCTTCTTTCGTTGGCTCGATCCTGGTAGTTGTGCGACTCTCCTCTTGGAGGAAATCATGCCATAACCTTTCAAAAATGGGCTGAATCTCTCTCCCACTTACACGGGCTAAGAAGGTCTCCCATGAAGAAGGAAGATCGTAAAAAATGGCCTGGACTAAATCATCATCGTCCACTGTCACCCCTGTGACCAAAAGCTGATCTCTGATCTGAGCTATCCTAGAATAGAAAGATGCCACTGATTCACCTTTCTCCATATTCAAATACTTAAGCTTGTGCTTAAGTGTCCTCTTCTGACTTGGAGCCTGTTTCTCATATAGATTTACCAAGGTATCCATATAGTCCTTGGTAGTCATCAATGAAGTCATTGTGGGCATTATATTGTCTTTGACTGAGTCAAAGATGATTCTCTTGGCTTTTTCTTGAATTTTCCTGAAGGTCATTCTTCCTGCATTATTCGTTGGTTCCTCCACCACTGTGGTCACATACTGCTCAAGATCATGTTCTTGCAAGATATTCGTTTCATGGATCTTCCACACAATGAAGTTGGTAGCTCCTTCGAGCCTATCCTTGGCCTTGACTGAAATGGAGGATGCCATGGTCCTCATACTGGAAACTTAATCAAGCTAGCTTGGATATGTGTGTACCTTATGTTTCACTTAAACATGTTTAACACAACCTAAGCTCTGATACCATGTTAAATTATGAGCTTGATTTCTTATGCGGATTAATTCTTTTATTTTCTTCAATGCTTTGATTCCAGATTAATACACTTCAACAATTCCAAATCATAATCGAATAGAAATAACTATGTAGATAAGTAAACATGCATATCAACAACACATACCCTGGGGAAACCCTGTACAAGGAGAAAAACCCCAACAAACAATATTCCTTTATTGCATTAATAATGTAATATCTCTTACAAATATCCACCATGAATGTTCTTCTCTCAAAGAGCTTGCCAAGATGACTCTGACCTGACAAAGACTTACAAGACCTTGCTGAAATACACCTTTGATATGCTGCCTCTTTATCACTGATGTGCTCCTCTATTACTTTACCCTCAACCTGCATATGAAAACTCTATTTCAAAACTGTGTTGCAGAACTGTCTTGCAAGAACTGTGTTGAGGAGAGGGTTCGACCTCTTCTTATATAGGCTAAAGAGGGGAAGAGGAGAAGCTCAAAATAGTAACCTGAATGCATGCATTATTGATAACTCAGCTTCATACTTTAGTTCGAACTTAGAACTAGACTTGATATTGGTTACAACTCAACATTACACTTTAGTTCAAGCTTTAGAACTAGACTTGAGATTGGTTACAACTCAACATTACACTTTAGTTCGAAATTAGGACTAGACTTGAGACTGACATGCTTTAGTTCAAACTTAGAACTAGACTTAAGACTTTAGTTGCAACTCAACATTACACTTTAGTTCTAAAGTAGAACTAGACTCAAGACTTTAGTTGCAACTCAACATTACACTTTAGTTCTAAAGTAGAACTAGACTCAAGACTTTAGTTGCACCTCAACATTACACTTTAGTTCTAAAAATAGAACCAGACTCAAGACTTTAGTTGCAACTGAACATTACACTTTAGTTCTAAAATAGAACTAGACTCAAGACTTTAGTTACAACTCTTGACAAGGAAATTTGAAATTCTCTTCATGGTGGATAATGTTTACACGTGCCAACACACTAGATCAATACAATTACATCACTTGCAATATTAGGAATATCGTTTGTTTCTAGCTCATAGGAATTTTACATTCAACCTAACTTTTGCTAGATACCTTGACTTTTTCTCATGGCTGACTTTTGCTCATGACTCACAAGGTTTGACTAGGCTCATAGAAGTTGTATGTTCCCCCTGACTTTTGCACTAGTCTGTCTATGCTCACAGAGGTTGTACGTTCCCCATGAATTTTGCACTGGACTGTCTATGCTCACAGAGGTTGTACATTCCCCCTGACTTTTGCATTAGACTCACATAGCATCTTGTTCATCCTGAATTTTGGTTTGACTCACAGAGTTTTTCCATTCCCCTTGGCTTTTGTCAATACCTCACAAGACTGGTTGATTCTCCAAATCTCCCTGACTAGCCTCAGGGTGGCCCATATGGCCTCTCATTGGAGAATGATTGTCCATGCTGCCAAATTTAACATGAGGGAGGGTCACTATCTATTTTTTTCTATGAATCAATGATTGCATTGTATCCCGACTCATACATAGGATTTTTTCATGTTAACAACCCAAAAATTGGACTTAGCCATTCAAGGGAAACTTCTAAATATTTTCCAAGGTTTTTACCAGGCCTTCTTGGCCTTCACCTTACTCAAGTAACTACTAAGGTATTATTTATTCGTTGTTTAGGTAGGGTTAGATTTTTTCTTTTGCACAATGTCCACACTAGGACAATTGTTTCACTAGATATTAAGTCTCCCCACTTTACATAGAGACCTATATCGAAACAAAACTATGGTTAAGGTTTCATCCCTTCTAGGAGGAAGACCAAAGTACTTCTTCCTCTCGGACCTATTATGGGTCGCTTAGCTAATGTTATTGGATATCTTTTCATAGACATCACACTGCAACAAACTCTCTACTGCATACACATGAGGCATGAATATATCAATCCATTCATAAGAGGGAACCCTTGTACAGTTCCTTAATCATTCAAGTAAAAGGAAGGATTCTCCTGCTTAGATATGCACTACATATACAATTCCATATAGATACATTGTCCTACCAGTATAATAACTTTCCAAAGGATGTTACACAAGCCATAAAATAGGTATACAGTTACCATACCATCACAATAATGAGTCATTTTCTTTCAATTAATTTACAGAGGGTGGAAGATACTTATCTATTACATATTATATCCAACCAACTAACTATGGGTGTATGTCTTCCCACCCTACCATAGACTCTTCATGCTCAGTCATTTAGGTAGCAGGCCACCCCCGTGCCAAGCCATGATACCACCAAGGAATTCTCTACACTCACCTCTCCTATCTCGGGCCTCTTTGAGGTTTATCATATGCTTCTCTAACAAAAATGTTGTAGCCTCTCAACTCAAGACGGGTTCTTGGGTTCTCAGAACTATCCTGTGATCATTTTCTTCCTCCTTTTCCATATTTTCCCCGGTTTCCCCCTCTTTCCCCTTCATGCATTCCTTGCACATAATATCTTGGGAAGGTTCTCAACTTGTCCCCTTTCCTTTTGTCAGAAGGAACCCGTGATTCAATCATGGGAACCCGTGAGGTCTTTCCTATTGTCATGTGGATGATAGTTGTTTCTATCCCAGTCATACCTCCATACTCCCATTTATTGAGGGTGGTTGGTTTCTCAACCACCAATCCTCCCTCATTAACTGATTTTCCTTGAAATTGGGGCTAAGGGAAATATTTTGTTATTTCCAATTCAATTATTTCAATAAATAGGCATTGATTCATCTTAGCATAAGAAACCCCTCTCTAGGTTTCCTATTATTCCCTTGGCAGTATCATGGTTAGTACTCAAGGCTTCACCACACAGTTAGCTAGTTGGTAGTTACAATCAAACAATAATACATTTACATTGTTTGCATGTCATGTCATGGAAATAATTAATCATGAATAATTACAAGTTGGGGGGAACATAGGTGTTGCAATACCCTCCCCCTTAAAGTAACATTGTCCTCGGTGTTCTTTGCATTTTAGCAACACCATCCACGACTTCATCTTTCAAATGCTTTAGCAACATAGCTCCTCTTCTAAGTCTTCTTTATTTGTTCCTCTCCAGACTCTTGGAATTTATAACATTTTCACAACAATATTAGACATGAAGCATATTAATTCACAATTTCATACATAAACATTTCATTATTTTTCAAAACTCAAGGAAAAATATCCTTTTCAACACAATACTTATATGTGCAATTACATGTTTCTACATCCATATGGTTGTCTCATTAACTTGGCTCACATTTTTTCTTGACATATCCATTGTGCTCATGATCCCAATCAAAGAATCCCATAGTATTTCACATGGGCTCATAGTCTCCCCTTCCTTGCAGTCACTCTCCCTTTAGGCTCAGGCTCAAGCTTCCCCTTCTCTGCTATGGAGTCCCTCGGGTGATCCAACTTGCCTGCCAAGGATTTCTCACACAATAAGAGATTCAGAGACTTCACTGAGTCTTATAGCTGAAGTGTCTCCCAAGATTTCTCTGTTGAGGCATCCCTCTGGCTTGCTCTACCAAAATCATCCCTTCGGCCCATGTTACCACAACACAACATTTTCTCTGACGATCATTTCTTATCACAAAGTCCTCATGTCACAACAATAGCCTTTTCCATGCTTTCCAACTTGACAACCATCATCTATCCCTTTAGGACAAATCTGTTATATCACCTGTATCACATGCATACAGTAACTCGTGAGATACTTTCATTAATTCAATCAAAATTCTTTTCAAATCTGGTCCCCACACATTTTAAATTTCACTTATCAATTTTCAGATCTGTCCCACACAAGAACCAAATTAACAAGTATGAGATTTTTTTTCTTCTCGTTCAAAAGGAAGTGGTATTACTTATGGGATTAGATTACTTCCCTATACAAGACCCTTTCCTCTTATAATTCCAACTTCACATAACCAAACAACTTGTTAGTTCTCATGCTCATTATAATTTCATTGCACACTTATAGTGGCTTCCAAGCTATTTCAAAATATGTGCATGCTAATAATTATATCACATTTATCTATTAAATGAAAGGAATTGTCTTTCTCTACACATGCATCATTTCAACAACCAAGATTTTCCAAAACACAATCAATCATTATATGGATTTTATTCAATGTGTCCATGTCCATGGTCACATTCCTACACACAGTGCACCCTTGCATTGATTTTAGATTACCACATTTTACATTAGGCATTTTTCCATGGTGTGTTGGAACTCATCCAACCTCTCATCATCGGGATCATCTATCCGCATTCATTATTACAGTAGGATTGTTCCTCTTTCCTTAAGCTAATCATAACCTCAAATCATCACAATATGAAATTAAATATTTTCATACAAATGCATTCCAACATTCTTTCTTCACTAATAACCAAGGTGCCAACATCTATGGCCACCCAATTCCTCTCCTTACCATTCTACAACTCTGTGGAGTACTGGAAGATACTTCTTCCAAAATGGCATTCCTATATATTCCCACTCTCTTACAACATGCACCTCCTTGTTTTAATCAATCAATGTGTTACTTCTACGAACTTTTGTTCCCAACCACTCCTTGATTGGTCAATGTATTTATGACATATTTGTTCATGAATTTCTCTTGCAAGGATCTTAATCATCATTGACTATCAAAGGTTTACACCTCTATCCTCCAGGTTCTTCTTCCTGGATTCATACCCTGCTTGGGTATCATTCGCATACAATAACCACTCAAAATCATTTTCATATCATTAAAATAATAAAATAATTTAGAAGGGATTCTAACCCAATCCCTTTTAAATTCTCATGTCACCTGGGCACGAGATTTTTATACCTGTTCTGGATGTCACCACCCCTTTCTATTATTACCTCTTCAATGGTGCTCCATGGGGACCCCCAAAGTCCCGTCATCAACCTTTCAGTAGCATCCCTCTTCTACGAGAGGTTGTCCACCATCGGCAGATGTCCAATCCCAACAACTCTAATCATTTCCTACACATAATATGCATTATCACATTCAAAATTACGTCAGTTATCATGTTAAATAAAATGTATGCATTTAAATCAGTAAAACATTTTCATATATGCCCCATTACACACACACACACACACACTCCATAATATTACCCTCAATGTTTTCATGAGTGCAAATACAATCAAAATTTCAGTTGTCTCTATAGTCACACAATTATCAACATTCCCATGCTAAAACACTCACACACAACAACATATCAACTTCTCATCCCAGAGAAACATATTACATAACAAGAAAAGGGGTTAAGAGACTCTTCCTTCTTTCCAACTCCTTTGCATAATCAAGAGACTTTCATATTGACTAAACTATTCCAAATGTATTACGGCCTTTGCACATTCATGGTTTTAACCAAGTTCATACTCATTTGTTCATTTTCCTTTCACCAGTTGTACTTGTTTTTACAATTGTTTCTTTTAAGTCTTACAACTCTGTTAAGAAATTAAGAGTCTTAAAGTGAGAAAAGTATTCCTCCTTTCCTCCTTCTTTTCTTATGTACTCTATCCCCTATTTGGATCTTCTTGATCTTTTCCTTAGGTAGTCTTGGTCAAGTTCACCTTGAACTTCTTGGATAATTCAACATGCTAAAACAACAAGCTTTTTGTTCACCCTAAATTATGACCTTGTGCATTTTGCACATTTACCAGATCAGATTGCTCAACATTTATTTGTTAGTATTTCATTCATGCATTATGTTTTAGAATGTAATCCATGATTATTATATAAATAGGCTTGCAGCCTACTTTCTAATTTCTCAACAATTGTTGATGTTATGGCTCTATTCTCTTGAAAGAATATTTTCACAGTTCCTCCACAGGGAACTTCTTCAACATTGCTACGGTGAAAATCCCCCTAAACTAGGTATAAGAAATAGGCATAGTGATAAATCCCTTAAAAGACTGATCTACCTTTAATCTACCCCAAAACCATCTAAACTAAGTGATGGGAGAAAGAAGAAAGAGAGGGTTAACGAGTGTACCTTCAATCCTTGCAATTGGTGTAGACCTGTTTTGCTTGTTGTCGCCTCCTAGATCACATATCTCCTCCCAAAGTTGACCTTCAAGGGGTTAGGAATACAATGCAACAACATATACAATCTCAAATAATCACTTTAAAAGTCTAAACATAGCTATAAATGCTCAAATTAACAAGAACATGTAAACATAAGGTTTTGGGACAAGAATAATCTCTTTTATTCAAATTCAATATATAAAAAGGTTACAACCTTTGTTGGAGACCACTCTACGAGCCAAGTCCGGGCTCCTCTCTCGTGGCTCTAAGTGCATAAATCCCACATTAGCTTCTGACAACCAACATACCATCAAGGGACGGGGGAAGGGTTGCATAGGGAGAATGGATGGAGGGGAAAGATGAGGCTAAAACTCAAAATGAGATGCAAATCTTGAGCAAAGAAAGGGAAGGGATTTTGGCAGAGTTTTCTTATTTTCTTGTTCATGTGTCTAAATGACTCCCCAAGACCTCTTTTTATATGAGAAAAAGATGGTTATTTAGTTTGGGGATGGGCTACAAGGGGTAAAATGGTTAGGAAACCCTCTGTAGCCTATAAATTCCGTCGAATTCTAGGCAATTTTATATTTTTTGCAACTTTTGGAGGTAAATGCGGGCTAACTAGCATGCATCACACGTGTATACGCGGGCTAACTAGTATGCGACATGCGTGTGTATGTGGGCTAACTAGCATGCAACACGCATGTGTACGCAGGCTATTAGTGCAGCAAGGCACGTACACTATCCAAAAAAATGTTTTTTAGAATGAAGCCTGAGTAGTATTTTTGGAAAAGTGTGAAAATGGGTGGGTCAATGTCTTGTATGCACAGATATGGAAATTTTGGACTATAACAAACATGCAACTCCTCTTGTTTCATATCCAATACCATATGAAATGACCTCAATATAGAGTCATCTTCAACTTATTATTTTAGGGATTCACCCAATATTCCATAAGGAATTATTAGCATACATCTCTATTATGCATTCAATTTACACATCCACACATGCACATTATTCTATTGTGATTTTATTCATCATGTACTTAACCACCTTCATCTTTAAACATAGTTACCAACTTAACGAAAACTCTATTGAGTTCTCGTTTTTTGGGGGGTCACATATTTTACCCCATTTTTAAGAATGGTGCTACCAGTAGCACACCCCCTCCCTTTTTAGGTGTTTTTTTTATATTTTAAATTTTATGATCCATAATGTTTCCACATTATTTTTTTAATTGTTTTTTTTTCCATCTATTTTCAATTTTTTCTATTTTATTTTCCAACGGTGTTTTCATTCATTTTTCCATGCTTCTTTCAATCTTAAAAATATTTTTTACCAATTACTTTTTTGAAATTAAGATTTTTCGTCTCCTTAGTTAATTTATGGTTCCATACTTTTTAAATATAGTGGAAAATATCATGTTTAACACATTTTTTTACCTTTACTTCAATACTTAGAAAATTATTGTAGTTAAATAACACTATTTTTAAAAATTTAGCAAAAAAATATAATTCAATTTTTTTTGATAAATTAAAAACTAAAAAAACTAAGAAAAATAAAAGAATTGAAATAAAAAAACAAAATTTAAATTTAAAAAGCAAATTTAGATAACAAAAAAAATTAAAGAAAAACTTTAAAAACTAAAGAGGAAAAATAAAACCAAAAAATAAAACAAATATATAAACTAAGCTAAAACTAGAGAAAAAAAAAGGGTAAAAAACCAAATTTATGGCCCAAAAACTTTAGAAAGGTTAAAAAAACACACAAAAAAACATAAAATTACAAAAACAAAATTAATTTTTTTATTGAAAAACATAAAAAATGTAAAATTTTATATAAAAAAAAAAACAAATTTAAAAAAATATATGCACCGGTGATGGGAGGCCATGTGCGGCGATGTTGAGCATCGCCCCGACCCCCATGGGACCAGGGATTAGCCTCTAAGGCCTGGGGCGATGCCTGACATCGCCCCCCCAAGACACCCCAATAATATGTAAAGTTTGTAATTTTTTTTTTTTAATTTTAATTAAAATTTTACGTTATTTCAATTGTAAAACCGTTTTTAATTTTTAATTTTATTTCTTTGTTTTAAATGTTATTAAATTTGTTTATATTTGAGTTTTTATTTTTATTTTTTTACTTTAGTTTCAATTAAAATTAATAGGTTTTGTATTGTAAATTTATTTTTATTTTTATTTTTAAATTTTGGTTTTCTATTTTTTTAAATTTGCTTAGAAGTTTATTTTAAAATTGGTTTTAATTTTAATTTTCTATCGTTATTAATTTTATTAAAATTGCTTTGTTTTCGTTTAAATATTGTTCTTAAAATATATATTTTTGAATTTTTTGTCTTTTATTTTAGTTTTAAATTTTTAGTTTATGATTTTTTTATATTTTTTATTTTAGACATTTTTTGGTTGAATTTTGTTTTTTTTCTTCACCTTTTTCAAGTATTTTTTGTTTTTTTTTTTT
>ML777344.1:625419-651056 GCA_009831015.1 Picea engelmannii
AGGATTTTTTTTTTTTGGGGTTTCTTTTTAGTTATTTTTCCTTTTCAGCTTGTTTTTTAAATTTTTTTTAAATTGAATTTTGAATATGTTTTTTTTAATGTGTATTTTTGGTCATTAAAAAAAAATTGCAAAGATTTTATCATTTTTATTTATTTATTTTTTAATGTAAAGTTAAAAAAAAATTGTAAATAAATTTTCAAGTGACCATTTGGGGTCCAATTTTCGGTTGTTTATTTGTGTAGGGTTTTGTTGTCAATGTCACAATTTCAGTTAGGTCATAAAGAGCTATGATTTTCACATTTAGTAAAAGAACATTTTGTTTTACGTAACATCACTTTTCTATTTAGGTGTTGATTTTAAGGTTTTTCTGAGCTACTGTCTGAGTTTTGAAGGCCGTGTTTGGAAAATGTTGTATTTTTTACCTCGTTTAAAAAAATGGTGGTACTGGTAGCGCCACTTTTTGATTTGGGGGTTAATTTTCATGTTTTTTATGCAAAAATATGGGTTTTAAGGGCTAGAGTTCTCATTTTGGGGTCACAGTGCTCGTTAAGTCGGTAACTTTGTTTTTAGTTTAAAGACGTCTCACTCATGTTTATTCACAGTTATTTGTGTGCAATTTTCAAGGCAATTTCATATTTCCTTCTACTCATATAACATAGCACCCTTTCTCATTTCTCCTTTGGTATTTCATATTAGCTTCCTCTGAGGATATTGAATACCTCCCCTTCAAGCTATGATTCAAAACAAAATAATCATGACTCTTCAAAATAGAGTCAACCATGCATCCATGGTATTTATTCAATCCTGGCAAGCGCAATTCTTGCCTTACATTTCACTTATTCAAGTAGTCATATCATGCCTTTAGTATACATATACTCATATATTATGCATATGCCTTGCTTGTACATTTCATTTCTTTCTTCAAAGTAGGCAACCCTATAACGTGTTCATTACATGGACTCAAACATCCATTTAGATACATATTTAACATGCAATTTCTCAACTTGGACCCGTTTTCCATGTCATTCACACAAATTGACATTCCAAACATCCATGCCATTCATCCCTGGGATGCTTATAGTCATTCATATGACATGTCCCATAGGGGTACTCATAATTATGTTTCCTTCTCTCATGGAAATAGCCAACAAGAATTCACTCTCGCCCAACTTCTATAAAAGCATTTACAGTTCAAAAATACTACTAGGTATTTACAATATTACCCAGGGAAGTAGAATTCCCAAATACAACTTCCCTTCTTGCTTCAAACCATTATTTAACTTAGGAATGGTCATAATCATCCACAATAACACTTATAGACATTAACACAATCCAATTTCTTTCTTTCACAATGCAGAGGAAAATATAAATAGGTAATTATTTCATTATCCAAGGCATCCGAATAACAATGTCAATTTCTCTTCATGCCTCAAATCGGTCTTGGTCAATAGAGTTTTTCAAAGGAATTCCTTTTTCATAGCTTCTCTCACTACCACTTGAGCCTACCAAGTCATAATTATATGGCTTCCATCCACCCATGGATGTCAACCTGACTCATTGGTCATCTCAAAATTCCCCATCATTTCCTTTATCAGACTTTACGTCCACCTTTCATTAGTCATTGGAGCCTTATCTTCATAAGGAAAATAAGAAGTAGCATTAACAATATTTCATTCACGTTTTTACTTGTCATGCTAACATTAGGTCATTATCAATCACAATTCCCAATCCACACGTTATAGTCTACAACCAACCACATAATTATTTATTTGGGGGTTGATGATGTGCATTTATTTTATGGTATGACACCTATTTAAGATTATGAAGGTACAAGTGAATGTTGAAAATTAAACAATAAAGTTATTTAGGGGTCCCCACCTATTAGTTATTATTTATATAAAAAAAAAATCTCTTATTATAATTATTTATTTAAAATTTTCCCACTTAACTAAAAGTTAGTTAACTATCTAGCTAAAGGTGGTTGAAACCAACCAAACTACCTTTAGAGGAATAAAATAAGGACTTTATGGAGGGACAAAGGGGAGAGAATAGAGAGGAACAATCTTTGATAAGGTTTTCTTTTGCTCTGAAGTGATATTACATTTATATTCCATTCATTTCTAAATTACATAAGGGTTGAATTTTCTTGTTGATAGTAGGGTTTTACTGAAGGTGGAAATAAGAAGGAATAAGAAGCATAGATTGTTGGCATGATTCCAAAATTCAATCATTTGTTTTGATAGTCTGTTAAATGTAATTTGATTTCTGAATTAGTTTTTAGTGTTGATTATAATTTGATTTCTGAATTAGTTTTTAGTGTCAAGACAATGGTACATTTGTGGCTTGTTGATCTAGTTTTCTCAGTCTTGGTCTTTACTTAGAAAACACCAATAGTATTTGTGTGATGTAACATTCCACCTTTGACTTTTAAGTCGGTCCTTACCCATGTAGGGGTATGAAAAAAAAGTTTTTTTCTATAATTCGTAATTGAATAAATAAAATCATTGTTGGTTTTGGTCTCATCTTTGGACTTGATGTGTAATGTTATTTCAGATTTATTTTCTGATTATTTCTTAAATAGGTTATAAATTTATGTTACAAGCATTTCTTTTATTATCTCTAATAAATCACAAACACATAAAACAACATTAGGCCCAAGTACATATATCTTGAGGACTAATTGATATTTTTGTAAAAGGCTATAAACGTAGGCTAATAATCCCTCCTATCTTCCTTTATCGCAACAAGATTCAAAAATGTTGGTATAAGGACTTCCATTCAATTTCATCAATAGGTGGAATATTGTGAAATAAATTCCCCACTTTCTGAAGGGACCAATGGTGTCAATAGGAAATAATGGAGTAGATTGTACGTGCATATTTCAAGAAAATATATGACAATGATGACACCTTTTGACTTCCTCAACACAATATTTAAATATCGTCGACCAAAAGTACCCGGTGCACAAGATTTTTTGAGTTGTTTCCAACCCAGATAGATAACCACCACATGCTCTGGTGTGGCAATCATTAAGCACATACTCCACTTCTTCATGAGTTAAAAAAATATGAAGAATTGAATTGACCCCATGACAATATAGAGTGTCACCAATGATGAGGTAGTTCTTTTCCTGATGGTGAATCTGACCTTGATCATCTCGTGAATGATGTGAAGAGAATTTCATACTCTGGAGATATACTAGGATATCTCCATACCAAGGATCGCTAGAAGTGATAAGGAAAATATTCTCATCTAGAAATGAGTCAACAATAATGGTTTCCTCATCTTCCTAAGGAAAATCTAACATAAGTTCAACAAAAACAAATGATTTATTGGACTTGGAAGATACAAAATCTGAGTCGAATTTCTGTAATATGACAATCCATTTGTTACATTTTCCTCCAATTATATGTTGTGTGAGGACGTATTGAAATGGATTGATGTACGCTATCACAGTGGCCTTTCATAAAAATATATAGTGTCAAAGTCTCTGGAAAACATGAACAGTTTCCAAAGTCAGCTTCTCGATGTGTGAGTAATTCAATTCAGGCCCAATCAAAGCACGATTGAGATAGTATATGACATGCTCTTGGAGGATATCATATTCATATACTAACACCATGCTAATAGTGGATTTTTATGTTGCAATGTACAGTGAGAAATCTCTGCTATAGTCTGGAGGACTGAGCAGAGGGGTAGAGATAAGTGCATTCTTGAGTGCATCGAAAGATCGTTACACGAACTTCTCCCAAATGACAGGGACCCTCTTTTTCAACAAGTGTAGAAATCTCTTGGTGATATCAACATAGTTTTCTATAAAATGTTGAAGGAAATTATTTTTTCCTTGAAGACTCTGAAGTTGATGGATGTTACTCGATGGAGGAAACTAAATTATTTCCTCAACCTTCAAAGGATCAACCATGATCCCCTTGTTGGACACTATGAATTCCAATAGATGCCATGAAACGATGCAAAATATGCACTTGTTTGGATTTAATTGAATGTGATAGTATTGGAATATTTCAAAGATGGTTCGGATGATCCATTCTCTTATAATAATGAGTAGAGATATAATCCTGATATGTCTCAACAATATGCTTTAAATTGTGAAAAGAGAATGACACGGCCCACTAAAAGGTAGCCCCAACATTTTAAATCTGAAAGTAATTTCCTTGTACGCAAAATTCCCTGAAGGATATATAAACACTGTTTTATGTTGATCCTCGGTCCAGATGTGAATCTGTTTATACCCAAAAAATACATCCATAAATGAAAATATTTTTCTTTCCATACATTTGTTGATAATATAATCGATAAATGGTGTGGGGAAATTGTACTTTGGACACTCCTTGTTCATATTGCAGAAATCCATATAGACATGAATGGTTCCCTTCTTCTTATCTAATGGAATGGGATTTGGCACCCATTTATTTAGAGGAACTGGATAAATAAAACCAGCTTTAAGTAATTTCTCTACCTCTTCCTTTATACTTGTTCCCTTCCTTGGATTTACATGTCATAACTTCTACCAAACCGGCTTAGCATTCTGATATGTTTGAATTTCATCCTCAACAATATGGGGGTCGATTCCTAGAATTTCCTCATAGGATGAGGAAAAACATCGTGAAATTCTTTAAACAAAGAGGTATACATGAGGATCTCTTCGGAAGAACAGTACGCACCGATAAACACATTTTCTATGAAACCAAGGGTCTTGGAGATGTTAATTGAAATAGTTTATGATATATTAACCATGTTCCCCTCAACATAGAAACCATTCTTTTCCAAGGGGTTCACGGGGCCATCAACACCTACACTCAAATTTGATTGTAATTATCCATTTTCAACTCGAATGAGTTCTGGAAGATCGATGATGTAGATCCTCTGATGGTCGTTCCATCCATGCCATTTCCTCAATAATAGCTTCATCATATGGAAACACAGTGTCAAGGAAATCGACTGAAGTTGAATAATTTGAGGGCTAAACAAGCTTTGTAAATTGATCCTCTTCTTTTGTCCATGAAGGAGCGGGATCAAACTCTGCAACAACTTGTTGGATTGCTCAATAAGCTATCTTAGTTGAAGACAATGGCGAAGGTGAAGGTAACACCCATGGATCCTAAAAAATATGTGGTTTGGAGTGAACTCACTTGAATGACAAGGATTGAGGGGCTTGATTTCTCATATCCAATCAGGGTATCATGAATTTATGAAATTGTTGCCAAAAAATTAAATTTCCCATTAATGATGGATACATTCTAACATTGATGCTCTCAGTTGCTAACTAATATTTTTTATAAATGGGACCGTAGATCCTAGATTCACCACGGATTCAGAGTGGGTAAAATAAAATTGATCTATGGTTATGATATTCCCTTCGTGAGGGAAGCACAAAACTCAAAAAATTGATGGGGCAAAAACCATCATTGCATAAGTCCAACTCCTTCCGAGAAAAAGGTTGTAGTTGAGAGGAGCATCAACCACTTCCACCTCTACAAAAATGGTCTTCCCCTCTAACTGGATATGGAAGGAGGAAATGAGACCATGCTTCCTAAATGAAGATTCATCAAACATGGTTAAAAACATTAGATTCAAATTCATCTCAAGAGACTCTATGGATTTCCAACAAGACAATGACATTACACATGTTGAAGCACCTTCATCAACGACAATTATTCCAATAATGTTCTTTGCATACATGAAATTTATTTGGAAGGATAAATGATAAGGAAGACGAGGCTTTAAATATGCAACATAAAACTTGATAATATTTTGTCTCGACGAGTCAGTAGCTTCTATAGCTAATAACAATGCAGCTCGTTGCACAGGGAAACTTTGAAGCACCTCTAGGCCCAACATTGCACAAGGTGTCTAAGACGAGTCCTCAACAATGGAATAGTTGGGTGCAGCTCGATCATTTGGTTTGTGCCAAAAATGCTTATACACACCTTTTAATATTCATGGCATTGTTTCTCCCCTAAGATTCTCTATATGCATAGAATTATGGAGATCAAAATTCTATTTCCCCTTCAATGTCGACTTAGGATTACCATAATCATGGGTCCTAGTTGACAAATCAATCTGCTTTTTCGAGTTCACCATATTGATGAACGACATTGTTCCATTCAACGAGGGTTCAGTTTGAGTGGCCCCTTGTGTATTTCCACTAGAAGATCATGTATACATATTCTGTCCATGTGGGAATGGGTTCTTCAACACAACATGCTACTCCTATGCCAACAAGCATTGAGCCTCTTCCATCTTGGGGAATTGATGGGTAAGGTGATCATCGGTACAACGCTTGCATGGAAACTTCACTATTTTCTTTTCCTTTGTATCCCCCCAACATCCACATTAGACTTAACATTTTAATTTTTGTTTCCACCTCCCTTCTTATCTTTACTCTTTTTATTCCCTCTGAGTTGTTGGGTACCCTTTGGGTTCATCAATTGCAAAATGTGTACATTCGATGAGTGGATGGTGGAAATGATAAAAGTCATATCTTGACTAGTTGTAGATGGATGAATCATCATCTGTTTCATTTGGTTTGAAACAAGATATGTGATAGTGATTTAGGAGGAACCAACAATGACATCAACATGTCATCCAAATTCACTTTCGATGGATCAATTCTTGGTCGCGGTGCATCCAGTATTATCTCATAAAGGATCCCATCTTGTGAATAGATCAATTTTTATTGTTGGGAACTGAAAAATAGCCTCATGTTGAGAGGACTTCCCTGACATAGACACATACTTGGAGATGTAAGGGAAAAAGGACTGTAAGAACCATTCCATAAGGAAATCAGGAGGGATTGTAGCTTTGATCATCCTCTTCCACCTCCACCACTCTTGGATATCATCCAAAATATGAGTGGATGTATCATGCTTAATCATAGACAAGATATTGGTGTTAGCATCATATCGGATTTGAAGATGAAAATGGTTTAGAAAAAACAAATCCAAATCATGAAAAATCTGAAAGGTCAAGCTTTGAATTTCAAGTACCATTTCTTTGCGACTATCATAAGAGTGCACTGGAAGAATTGTAGCCATATGGAGCCACCATTCATAGAATTGGATTAGCACCATAAGTGAAAATTCATCACATGGTCACCCAGATCCTCACTAGATTTACCCTCAAACTTTGGGATGTTTGAAGGTATATTAGTGGGGAACAAAGGCTAGTTCTGATCATGTTAGGCTAGTACATTCATCAGTTTCAATATATTTGGAAAGTTTAACGTTGCCAGAAATGGAAGCCTTGGCTGAGGTCCATAATTCCAACTAGCGTGGTTGGAGATCCCAGGTTGACTAGTAGATGGAAAAGGATACCCTAGATTGTTATTGGCACTAGGTTTCTAGGAAGAGTTCACTGATGGGCTAGGGTTTTGATAAAAATATTGAAATCCCTTGTTATAAGTAAGAGAACCTCCACCCATCTAGTTTTCGTAAGAGAAAGAAAACTTTCCTCATGTTGACATCCCTTGTGAAGGGAAAACCCCTTACATCATGTTCATTTGAATTAGGAAGGGGTTCCCCCTTGACATATCCCCTTGCAAATTGTACGACTCTTGAGCGAGATTCCATTGGCCTTGGAAGGGGTTTCCCCCTGCCAAAATTCTAGACGAAAGGAAGGGATTGCTCTTGAATCCAACAAATAACATGAAAGGGTTTGAAGATTAAGTTATTCCAAAGGAATATAATCCTCCACCCATAGCACCACCCCATCCTACAAATGGATTGGGGCTAAAATATGGGAAATACCCTCTCCCGAGTGAGGGGAATGATAGAGGGATGCACCCCTTTCCCGAAGGAAAATCTTGAAGGGGAGTTGAATAAATCCTAGGTCCAACATTAATACTTTGAGAAAATGAATGAGAACCAGCCGATAGGTTTTATATGTCGATCGATGGCATTCCAACTGAGAAAGAATTTAAGATAAAGATTGATGAAGAGGTCGCACTCAAATGTTGAGTGGACCCAACGATCGGTGGCAAAGAGCCACTGACCGATGCAACCACTTTGGTTTGAACCACATTAGTCATTTGGGTAGACAGGAAAGGAGGTAGAATTCCTCCCCCAACTATAGCCAATGAGGGGGTTTCAAGGGGCCTCACTCTAGACACGTTTGAAGTGTCTTCCATAAAGGACCATCAGAGAGGGAAATTGCCAGTGTAATTTGGCCTAGAAGTTGGAATATGAAAGATAATTGGATTGTAGGATCCAGTCAATGAAGGGTTAAAGAGTATAACGAAGCCTTCGGTTTCGAGATCTGATATACGCATAACCTCCAATGTAGAAGAGTTTGAATTTGTGATATCAGTATCTATATGTCAATAGTACCATCCAATACAAAAGTGTTAGTTCGATTGAGTCGAGGCCTCATAGGAGGTGGTGGATATATCAATTCAACATGCAGAAGACCTTGAAATATCCAAGATAGATGAGGTGGTTGATCAACAAATTTAAATGACAGACTCAAGGTGACTATCGACACACTTACCTAGGTCATCTACATACAAATAGAACACCACTATGAAAATTCCTAGGGAAAACAATAAACACAAAAAACTTTGTCAATACTCCAAATTAGGTAGATTAAGTCCTATGACCACAATAGTAATGAAGTTAGGTAAAGTCCCTTCTGAACAACGACATAGCTTGATTAAGTCTTGTGAATTGAAGAATGAAGGAGTGATAGGAAGGTACCTTAACTTCCACTAACCATCCCCTCTTGGTGCAAGTACCCTTGCTTCACGAGGTACTCTCTAGGGGTACTAAATAACATGATGTGGCATCAGCCCTAGGTACCATGGGAAACCCCTTGTAATCACCTCTCATAAACCTATGAAATGAAACTAATGATAACGACTCACATTTAGCATCCCGAGGATATAGTTGATAGTTAGGATTAAACAAATGGGCAGAGTAACCAAGGGCACTAAATAACATGATGTGACATCATCCCTAGGTACCATGGGAAACCCCCCATAATCACCTCTCAGAAACCTATGAAATGAAAATAAGGATACCAAATCGCATTTAGAATCCAGGGTATATAGTCGAAAGTTAGGATCGAACATATGGGAAGGGTAACAAAGACTGATGCTTTGAAAGAATGTCCTCTCAAGGTGGTATGGGCACTAGTGAAACCCTTTGTATACAATCTCTCCATATTGTTCGGTCAAGCCTTGGAGGGCTTATATCCTTGAATCTTTATCACATGACCTCATGTTTAAGTCCTATGTAACATAGCCAGCTTCTGGTTGAGCAACATTACGTGCATAAACTCATTAAATCATTAAGATTTACTGGTAATTAATTTCATGTATCTTACCAGCTACAAATCACACATAGATTTAACCATTTGACTAATGCCATAGTTCTAAATGCAACTGAAAACATATATTAAACA
The DNA here is from genome assembly GCA_009831015.1 of Picea engelmannii. Taxonomy (NCBI): domain Eukaryota; kingdom Viridiplantae; phylum Streptophyta; class Pinopsida; order Pinales; family Pinaceae; genus Picea; species Picea engelmannii. Next base: position 634,837 of record ML777344.1, read on the forward strand.
TGAATGCAATTGTTCAAGAACACAACAAACACACATCATTCATATAAACCACTTAAACAATGGAATAACATAAAACACTTATATGTTAATAATTAACCAACTAGTTGCACACAAAGGATGAACCTCCTAGCCATAGACATTTTTGTTCAGTTTATCTCAACAACGGGGCACCTGTGATCTGAGTTTATGAGTCCACGAGGAGATCTAGCCCACTGGTTATCCACTCTCCACACACGACAGTCCCAAAACCCAAGTTCTACTCCACAGTAGTTCCAATCCTCTAGCTCTCTCTTTTTCCCACAACCTGCACTACCTAAGGAATGTACCCCCTTCACTACTCATAGTCCCTCGGGTTGTACCATTCATTTATCAGGTCCCCTAGTGCACTTGGTTCGACAGAAATATCTCAACTGAGGACTATAGGAACTCTCAACTGCTTCAGGATTTCTCACAGCATCCTACACAAGGTCCTTGAGTCATTTCTTCAACAGGAAATGCACCACAGTCTTACATCCCATTTTGCAGCCATAGGGGCCTATTTTCTAGCATAACCATACCCCAATAAATGTTTCCTTCAAGCAACACATGCTTGGTTATGTTCCCAACACTTATATCTCCTCTTGCTACCCAAAATCTATTTGTAAAAAAACTCTCTATTCTCCATACGAATTTCCCTTATTGTCTCTTTCTTTCTTGACTCTCACTCTTCCCAAATATGATTGTACTTCATCCCATGCTCTCCGAAAACTGTGGGATGTGACCACTCACACCAACCCTCTTACATGAGTTTAGATGATTGGATTTGGGGACACTCAACAATAAATAGAAGGTTATAGACAATGATAAACATTTCAAGAATGTAGGTTGGAATATTACCCAAGAATAATTCCCCCCTAGACCCCTCTCCATTGTGGAATCATATCCCCCCCATCGTTCTTCATTCCTTTCGTATTGTAAATAGTGATTATCACTTTATTAATTATTCAATGCACATAATATACAATTCATCCCCCAACCACATTAAATCAATACAGACACTTCACCCCAACATAATGACTCACCAGCCTAATTCACATTTATACAATTACATTATAATTCACAGGGATTAAAACCAAGGATGTTACATTACCCTCCCCCTTATTTTTTCATTGTCCTCAATGCACAACACCCTACAAGTGTAGTTTCATTTCACAATTTCGGCTTCCCGACCATTAATCAACATATAAGCTCTCTGGCCAAAAATCACATAGGAATTCCAGCCTAAACAAAATTACATAGGCACTCCATCCCCAATACCAAAAATACATAGGAACTTTTGCCCAAAAAAATAATGAATACATAGATGCTTCGGCTCCAAAACATAGATTTGAAGGCACCTTGGCCCAAAACATATACATAATCCACTAGCATTCTTCTACAACTATCTCGATTTCCACCAGCTCTCTTCCTCTTGACCTGTCCAACCCAAGGAATGTACCATTTTTTTATCAGGGCTAACCTAAGGAATGTATCATTCATTTATCAGGTTTGACGCAAGGAATGTGCCCCCTTCACTGTTCTTAATCCATTAGGATGCACCATTTGTTTATTAGGGTCTCTCTAGCATAGTTCGCTGGGAATCTCACTACTAGCAACTCAAGGGAATCACTGCTAGGAATAATTACCAAGAAAATAACTAACATCAACCTTGTTTACACAGTGAAACTCACATAGGAGTTCACTCTTCAGACCCGACAACCTAGTTCTTCGACAATACAACTCACACACAAGTTCACTCTTCAGGCCTGAAAACCTGGTTCTTTTGTTGTACTCATCCTCTAGGCTCAGGAATCCCTTTCACTATTATAGAGTTCCTGGGGCGATCCATCATTTTCCAAGATGATCTCATGCAAATGAATGACAACTTGTGTTGACGTTAGTGGTAGCATCAGACATGTATTTCCACATAGTTCTATGTGTCTAAGATGTGTGGAAATTTTCCAAGTCCTTCTACACTCCAATTTATTTTAATTAAAGTAATTATTGAAGTAAATTGGTTTTATTAATTAATTATGTCATTAGTTAATTGATTTATTTGAGGAAAGTGCTAAAAGTACTTAGCATGTAATCTTATCATGAAATCTTTGCATGCAAGTGATATTAGAAATAGATTGTAACTCACAATTATAGAAGCAAGGTGTTAGCACTCAAAAGCTCACCATCCAAATTTTAAGCGCCTTTATCAATTTTATGCTAGATTTGTCACAATTCTCATATTTTTAGCTAGGTATCACAGTTTGGAAACTCTTTGATCAAGTCTTGATGAACTCTCGCTGCGCTTTTTTTCCAAGAAAGTTTCATGGTTTTCCTCGTTCCAGACTGCATTAAAAATGTTAGAATCCTTATCTACTTAAGTAAAATAAAAATATTGGATATGTTATCCAATTTCTACTTATTGTCAAAGATCATATGATTAGATTAATTTGGGTAGAATTTTGGGGAAACAAAAGTTATATTGGCTTTTAAGCCAATATGACCTTTAAATATTATTATTTTTGGGTAAAATTATTGTGCCCATAGGCCCAATCTTTGATTATTCAAGCATCTATTCCGAGCCCACAGTTGTCAAACCAAGCACCAACACATAACACAAATCCCAATGCCAAACGCCAAGCTGTCGAGGAGGATAATCCCATGAGGAGGCCTTTGTGCAAAATGCGTCGAAACACATTAAAACCATAGGCGTTTATAATGGCAAATGTTTTATCTCTCCCGAGCAATGTGGGATATCCTCGCTGCATATAAAGAAAACAAAAATCAAAAGAACCAACTTCTGATTGGAGAGGTTTGTGCTTGATGCCTTGTTCGACAATGTTTTCACTAGTATCATGGGAAGATCCCACTTGGGCTTTGCATAATACAATGGCCCCAAGAGTTGAGATTTAAATATGACAACCCTATGTGTCGTGGGGTTTATGTTTGAGATAAACCATACACAGGAGCACCAAACTAAAGAGACAAGTACCCAGGTGTCAAGACGGTTGCCCAGTGTCAAAAAGGACGTCAGATTGGTATTCATATTTTAGTGGAATCACCATTTCGAGCATATTTCGCCAAGTGATTAAGTCTATAATGTTACACCAGTGCTTTCTTATTGGTGCATGGTGAGTAAAGATGATAGAGATTCCCCAAGTTTCTTGTTCGAAGCTATGGAGAAAGACCAGAATGGCACCATGTGGCCCTTTTCATATTGATCCCATATAACACATTGCATGGAATCCAATTTATGAGCTTTCTATCCTCGCAGTTTCCCTGGGACTTGGAAGTGAGGATGGTCAAGAAAAGGTTGTTGGACTATTGCATGTGAAATTAAATTCAGTGTCAACTGATGACTTGGGCGCTATCCCTCTAATTAAGTGGGTTAAACATGAAAAGTTTGATGTTGTAGGTTTGTCTATTGCTATTATGACATCCTTTCTCCTTCTTAGCAATCTTGGTGGCTCTATTGTGGAAGTAGCCACCGATGCTTTGGCGGAAGAATGTGGTAAAATGCACAACGATATTTCATTGGGAGAGCTTAAATCCTTTGCATGGATGGAATTGACTATAGGGAGTGTGTTAGGTAACTTGTTTGGCGGTAGTTTTGTGAGCCAAGTTGATGCAAGGACTATGTTCACCATTTTTCTTTTACCTTTGAGCATTCAAGTTGAGGCTTCCTTGGCTTTTAGGGAGGAGTCCTTTGGTCTTTGTAGTATGAAGAAAACTAAGTTTGTGCAATATTCAAGCCTAATCGAGAGGAAGTCACAGGGTGCAACATTATATTTTAACAAATCAATTATTGGTGTATCTATGAATAACAGAATTTGAGAAGCATAAAAAATTAGGACTCAAATATTTTGAGAGTCATATAAAGACCAGAAATTGCATATTTTCTTGCTTGGTTTGCTGTGTCTATTGGAATGACATCACTTTTAATAGGAACTATGCTTTTCTAACATACATATAATTTGAAGATTCATCCACATATATTGGCACTAGCAAAGGTGGTTTTCATCAGGGAACTATTCCATAAGCACAACACTTCTATTTGCAAACATCAGAAAGGTTGCATACATAGTTGTCATGTAGAATTCCACAACTTCAGATAAATGTGGCTTTGTTGAGAACATGTTGGAGTGATAAGGTGGGTATTTTCCTTCCTCAACACATAATTATCTATCATAGATTTTCAAGGTGCTTCGAAATGTGCTACGAATTCCTGAGGTGTTGCAGGATGTGCTACGAATTCCTGTTCTGGAGGTTTCAAAGGAGCAGTGGTTTCCAGGTGTCAATATGGATCTTTCTAGTTGCTAGAAGGTCAATTATGAGCTGGAGGGCCACCTGTCAAAGTTAGAAGCATAAAGGAATGTTAGGGGCGTGGCCATAATGACCCTTGTTTTTAGCATTTAGTTATCTTTTGTTATCCACATGTTGCCTTTTCCATTTTGAGGCCAGAGGATCCGATGTAAGGGGGATTATTCGAATGATAGTGTTTTCACTAACAACAAAATATATAAATATACTATTGTAAGTCCAATAAGAGGTTAGAAGGAACTAGGGGGAAGGGGGATTTTGACCTAGAAGAATTCAGAGTGTTATCACTGTGTTCTTTTTCCTTTCTCTGTATTTTTCAGACTTGTGATTCCTTATCAATGGAGATCATATTTTCCTTTTTTATTTTTGTTTTCCTCTATGTACTAATATGTATGAGTGACTGATTTACTCATATTTGTATTCATACAATGATTGAGTGAGGTCTTCGTTCTTTTCATTGGTGATATAGAAATTGTTAATACACATATTTTGAGTGTGAGTTTACTATCATAAGTGTTGGAAGTATCTAGGACATATTCAGACCATAATTTTCCTTTTTCTCATCCTTTTATCAAGCCTATTGTCTGATCTAAAGTTTCTAAGGCCAGTTTTGTTGAACGATATAGTTGGGAATGTGTAAAATAGATCAATTTGATTGTCCTTATGGTCAAATCCCTATGACTTTAATGCTTATATTTCAAGATTAAATTTGAATTATTTTCATGTTACCAAGCTCACCTGATTATAGTCTAGGGTGACTCTTGGATTGATAAAATAAATGGCGTCACTACCAAGGATCAAAATGTGAAGCTAGCTTCCATGGGGGAATGACATAGATCCAACTCTTGATGGTAGACAAGAGAAGGACACAAAAATCGACTATAATTATCTACCTAACAACTCCACAATCTAAGAATCCATTGGGGAGGATCCTGTTGACAGAAAGATGAAGGGGAAGAAGTGTAAAACCAAGTATCATTTCATTAGTTTTCTACATGAACTCATGTTCTTCTTTATCAATTATTTCCTGTCTTTTCCTTTACATATAAAGAGGATCATCTTGTACTTTGTTTATTCGGATGATCATCAACCTTCCTTTATATATCCATCCTTAGAGGAAGAAGACATACCTTCTGCCTGTGTTGTAGATGTTGATATTGTATCCTCACCTCAGCCTATTCATAAGGATGACCTTTGTATTCAAATCCCTCCTAAATTTGATCACCCTTGTAACCTTGAGGAGGTTGAAACTGATTCAAATCCTTCTCAAATCTCATCACCTTCTACTTTTACTATTGAACCTTTCCATTAGCTTGTTAAACCTCATATTCATCCCACTAGTTTTCAAACTAGAATCAGAGACAAGATGTTTAAACCTTTAAGGCTGCCATATCACTTTCATCCTTATCCTCTTGATTTCCTTGAGTATCTTCCTCGGTTCTCTGGAGAAGATCATGTTACAACTGAGAGCCATTTGGAGGCCTTTGAGAACTTTGTTGACCAATTTGAGATAGTTCATGATGATGTTACAATGAGTTTTTTCTCCAAATATTTGTTTGGAGATGTTTTTGTGTGGTTTAAAGGTTTGGGAGCCGATTCCATTGGTTCTTGGATCGAGCTTTGAAATTCATTTTTAAAGTGTTGGGGTGAGAAAAATTCCCTTGATGAGTATTTTGATGATTTTAATTCTTTGACGAGAGGGGAAGAGAAAGCCTTTGTTGTCTTCAACAGGAGGTTTTACAGTGTTTATCATAGCATGCTAGTGGAAATCCGACCTTTCGAGACTGCTACCATGGTGTACTATGAAATGGCTCATCATTCAAATCATTTCCTTCTCTTGAGAGAAAGAAAATATTCATCTTTAAGACACTTGTTTGAAGATGCTGAAGAAGTTGAAGAGAACATTCGAGCTTGCAAGAGGATTCGAGATCAAACATACTCTGAAAATTTGCATGCACATGAGCAAGAAGATTGTCAGTATATTTCAGATTTGCAACAAAAAGACAGTGAGTATGAATCAAATTTCGAACAACAACAAGGATGTAAGTATGGTTTGCATTTGGAACAAAATTCTTTAGTATATTCAGATTTTTCTATGGACAGGGATGCATGTCAAGCTTATTATCAATTTTCAAAATAATTATAACTGATGATTGCATAGATAGTTATATGTTCCTAGCTGATCATTATCAGTGTGATTTAAAACATGTTGTACCATTATCTTGTGATCATCATGCTAAAAATGAAGAGACTGCCATTTTTGATGATCAAGAATTGCTCACAAGGGAACAAGAAGGTTATCTATTTGCAAGAAAAGAGGCATTCATGGATGAGAAGTTATTTTCTGTGGATCATCATGCTTCTGATCTTGGTTTTAAGGATCCATTTGGAGCCTTGTTAGAGTCTTATGTTTTAGATTTTCTAAAAATTTCAAATTGCATTATTTCACCGATACTCATGGGTGAGTATGGTTTTCTAAAGGAGTTTATGTAACTGCTGCTATATTTCTGTTATTATTCATTGATCAGTGACATAGATGAGATCATTTCAGTCATGAAGCTACTTGAATGGTTACTGTGGAAGTCTTATTTTACTTGACCAAGTTGCAAATTTTGTTAGGGTAGGGTAGCATAGGTAATAAGCTCACTTCCCAAGCATTTATTTTCTTCATTTTGTAGCGGGTCTTTCAGTTTTCTTGAATAAGTGGCATTTTTTGACAGTGTTCAAAGATTGGTTGCACAGTTGACTCCATAGCCCAATGGATAAGGCGACTGGAACTTCTAGGTTCTTGGAAGCCTCAGAGGGAGACCTCCATCCCAGTTGGATCTAGTGTTAGCACTCAAAAGAATACCATCAAAATTTTAAGCTCCTTTATCAATTTTATGCTAGATTTGTCACAATTCTCATATTTTTAGCCAAGTCTCACAATTTAGAAACTCTTCTATCAAATCTTGATGAACTCTCGTTGTGATTTTTTTCCAAGAAAGTTTCATGGTTTGCCTCAATCCAATCTGCATTATAAATGTCAGAATCCCTATATACCTAAGTAAAATAAAAATATTGGATATTTTATCCAATTTCTACTTATTGTCAAAGATCATATGATTAGATTGATTTGGGTAGAATTTTGGGGAAACAAAAGTTATATTGTCTTTTAAGCCAATTTGACATTTCAAGCTTATTATTTTTGGGTAAAATTATTATGCCCACAAGTTGTTGATGAGAAAATTTGACCTGTCGTCAAATGGAAGAATAGACCTGGTCCAGGGTTGTCTAAATAACCCAAGCCATTTGGTGTAATCTATTATAATGGGTTTAATGACTCTATTAGCCAACTAGGGTCTTAGAAAAAGGAAATAAATAAACTAACTAATGCTAAAACTATAATAATATATAAACTTTAATCTAATTATTTACAATTACATTCAACAGAAAGATAAATATGAACATGCCATTATGTACATAGTAATTACAGATTGCAAGTTTTTAGTGAATGCCTTGCAAAATCAATGTTTGGTAACTATTTTCAAAGTTAGATAAAGAAAGAACATTTTTTATATTTTCTGTTTTCTAATCATAAATCTAAGAACTTAAATAAAATATGTTATGAAACAAGGATAGAGTGATGGTCAAAGCCAATCTAAAACTGTCATATTTCACTAATAAGTAAAATAATAGAAATTATATGGAAATAAAGCTAACCTGAAATTAGTTTCATACCACGTCTATGCCTTTGTGTGATCCAAGATTCCAGTTGTCTCGCCTGTAAGAAAAATCTATGACAGGCTTGTATTGATGCCTCCTGAATAAACTCCAGGTGTTTATTGACAGCTAGGATATAAGAACAAAAAATAGACATGTATGTCCAATGATATTATAATTATGAATGATTGCAGTAACAGAAATCTTAATGTAAAGCATTCATTATATCAATCAACTAAACATTAGACATAACTCATGATATTAAAATTGATATAATGATCACAATGATAATTTGTGGAACAACGAATTATAAACAACATTTAAAAAACTGAATAAAATGGAACATCATATGTCATTGAGACTAAAGCTATACAAAACATTAATATTCCAAAATAAACAAGACAACTTCACATTGGTCTAAAGACGAAATGCTAAAATTTGGTCTGTTAAGTTCTGAAGATCATTTGTCCATAATCTGTTCCAGGCCAAGATGTTTGTTACTTACAAAATGAACAGTATTTAAAGTGACTTGAGATCACCTTCTCCTAATTCACAGGATAGGATAGGATCTCATAAAATAAAAAATATTACAAAAATAGTGGATTTAGAAACCACTTTATAACAGAGTTTATTTTTATCCAAGATAGATAAAATTTCTTTACAAGACAAATAGAAAAGAGACTAATAATTATTCAAATGCATAATTGAATGTGTTTTCTCCAGATGATCAACAACATAATTTCCTACTTTCTGAAAAGACAAAAGAAATTTAATAAATTAGAAAATCATTCACAACCAATTTCTAATTTTTATTTACAAAGAGACTTGGCTACAGAATCGAATATTCTATAGCCAGTCTTAATTTAGCAATAAAATCGAATTCCAAATCAAACTATTTTGAAATAGATATCAAGCATAAAATACGAGGAAATTTTTTTTTACCATTTCAAAAATTGACTAAAGATGGGTCGGGTAGTTTAGAATTTACTATCTCCTTGACACTTGTTGCATTTTTTATTACTATGTTTCCTACTCTCTTGATGTGTTTATCTTTCCTCTCTGCATGCACCTTGAGGTCCATATTTTCTTGTCTTAACAAATAATTTTGAGTAGTAAGTGATTTAATTTGGGTCTGAAAGACAGGGATGTCGGTGTAATACCACTTGATCCAATGGAAGCAAACATCACGTTGTACAGGAGAGATGGTTGGTCAATGGAGTGCATAGTCAAACATGGGTGCATCTACCTTATCTATTATTTGCTTCTGATTAGGCCTAATACTAGAGAACCCCTCCTTACCTTTGAGGCACGGTGGAAAATTTGTCACAAAGTCATAGGGTTCAGTAGTAGCAATGACTTTCTTCCTATAACCCTACAAATATGGGTCTTCTAGAACAAGAAACTCTTCGATCTAAGGGTCTGAACACTCATTGATATCGATCGAAATGATTGAGCTCAGACGAGTGTCAGATCAGTTCCTAAGCTTTCTCAAAATTTGGTGACCCGCCATTTTGTTTTTGAACACTAAGTCTGTGCATTTCTTTTTTATTCCTTTTCGACGTTTTTCAACATCTAGGTTAATAATAACATTCGGGATAACTTCAATTTCAAGAACAAAAGGATTAGTAACCTTCAATTCAACATTCTCTTGCTCAGAAAATCCTTTAGGTGAAGACTTACTCAGCATCCTGACGTTTAGAGGGTTTCTGTTAAGAGAGTCTGGTCTATTTCTTGAAATACCAAGCTGGTTTTTAATCAGTGGCTCACCCAAGTTAGGGTTTACTATAGGAACAGTCTTGGAAAAACTATTCCTTATCAAAAAATTATCCCAACAGTTGCCCACGGTTGACAAGTGATGAATCAACAGAATCTTAATCAATCCATGATGGAACAGACTTGAATCAACAGTCTGTCTCTTATATCTTTTGGACATTTTATAGAGACTTATCAATAAATAAAATGACATGCTTAATTAAAAACCAATGAAATGCATGAGTAAGTGAATATGGTAGAGGAAGATCAATCCGTGTCAACCCTCACAGGTTATGAATTGTTTGAGAATCAACAATAGGCTATGCCACCTAGGTTTAACCAGGGAGATGGAAATACCTTTTTTGTAATAGTTGATTTTTGGGACGTCATAAACATGCTCCATGACACTCCTTCAATACGTGAGTTTTTGAACCATTTCTCACCTATCAATGGAAGCCCTATTGCATCACTTACAAACCCCTTGATTAAATTTAACTGTGTGTCCCCAAGTTTTTCTCTTCAACCATCGAAGGTCTATGCAAAAGCCTGCACCACCTGAAGGTTATAGCCTTCAAATATTTTAAGGAAAAAATCCCAGCCTTGGATTTTTAAGTCCTCGATCACATCGTCGTGAGAGAGTAAAACCTGGCACCCATTCATCTCCAAGTGAACAATGGGAGCCATGACAAATGAGACCAAAATGTAACAGGAATAACTCAAAATAGTTTTAGGTTTGAATGGTAGGAGCAATAGGAACAAATCCGAATGGATAGTGGAGAAACGGCCATAACATAGCCTATGTGTTATCATAGCATAGGTAGTGGGAGTAAACACCAAGAGTTTGATCGTAAATTATTTTACCATTCCTTGTAATGAGAACCAGACTTATAGAGTATTGAAACCCTATGAATACAATGAATGGCTCATTAATACGTTAAGCTAGTGAGGCGAGGTAAGGATGAGAGTACAACAGGCATGCATTCATTTGAATGTATTTTGATATGACCATTATGTTCACGAGAGGACTAACCAATGTATCAAAGGCTCTTAATAAATTTAATATAAACTATCGAATCATACAATAGCTAGATTAAAACCCCAAAACATCTAAAATAAGTCATTCAAACATTAGATTTAGATCTCATGTAAGCATGGTGACCTTCAAAAGGATGCATTCTAAGGCATGCAAATTATAACACCGGGATAGGTTTTATGTTTGATTCATTCTTACAATTATGAATCAAACATAAAACAAAACGAAATAACAAACAATAAGAAATTAATCAAAATATTTCTTAACCCAGTAATTATCTCAAAACTTCTCAAAACGTTTACGAAATCGAGGTGTAGGCAGCTACAGAAATGAAATTTATTGTTTAAATATCAAAATCATGTGGGGCTGCCAACAATGGCGACATACTAGGTGAAGCATATATCTTTGCATCACCAGAAAATTCATGTTAGGATAGATCAAAATGATTGAAAAATTAAAGAGTCGACAGCAAGTCAAGCATTCCAATCAAAACTCAAAAAATCACATAGTCTAGTGTCATATGTGTTTTTTTCCAAGTGCAATCTGGTGACAAGTTTTAATTATGAGTCAGACAACATTTAGGCAACTACTCCAATATTGTTGGCAGGGTCCCTACTGCCAGCAAGCATCCATAGCCTCGGCATGGATATCATTTAATCCACTCTAACACCTCTATCATGTCCAAGAGTTGTCAATCCATGATAAAGAACATCTTTACTATTGATCAATTCCAAAAAGACATACCTGATAATTTTCTTGAACCCGACATTGCTTCGCTACCAGCAGGCCTCTTTCGTACCTCGACAAAGTTGCCTTGGCATCATGCATGAATTTACCTGCTGCCAACAAACCTGTTCAGTATCTCAGTGGGTTTAAAAACACTTCCCACACCTTGCAGTGCTTTCAACTCTCTAGAATTTGTTTACAAATTTACAGAAACTTTATGGTATTTCAAGAGAGCGGGGTGATGCTGAAAATATCAGATTTTGAAAACAAAAATTGATCTTTTACAACTTATTTTCTCGTTTGAGGACCTTCATCATGATCTAAAAACTTAGATTTTTGTTAAGAAACCATATTGAGGACATGAAGGTATAATCGAGTTTTTTTTTACTTAAACAGGGACATCGTTAAGAGTTTAATGATAATTGTGTCTTCTTGTAATTTTAAAAAGAAACCAGGAACATTGTTTTGAACAGAAATTTACTTCTGTTGATCTGATTTTTAGCATTTATAGCACTGGTGCTTTGAAGAGTTGTCAATTGTTTCTCATGGATAAAAATTATGATTTCCCTTCCATAAATGAAATGGTGACTCAGACATAATTATTCAGAAAACAAATAATCAAACAAAATGAAAAGAACCAAAAATAAAAACAGAAAAAGAAAAAAAAAATCATAAATATTTACAAAAGGATAGAACCGAAATCATCAGGTGAAATATTTCTTGAGAGCCTAAAAGAAAATAGAAAAATCATTATTAATATGAGTGCAGTCCTACTCGTGGAACCTTGGGCCAGGGTTGAATTTACAGCTCAGATTTACTTATCTCTTTACTTTTCATTTAAAAAATTTCATGATGATACTGCGTTTTGAAAAGAAATGTTCAACGAAAAGCTAAGAGAAAAGGGTCAAAGTGGACTTCCCTGACAACAATCATATTATGGTTCTCTTGGTGCACCCACTTGTGTTCATGACTGCATTATTACAAAGAGAAACAGTGAGAAATAAAGCTAAAAGAAAACCTAGTCCTAAACCTACCCTAACTACTAAACAAATCAAAATACTACGTGAATTCATGCTTCCAATGTAGCCATCAGAGTAACTCCAATCCTGCAATGGAAACAAAATCAAATATTACTAACAAGAATGGTAGAATATTGAAAAATGACAAAAATATATCATACTTACCTTTATCATCATCATTTAAAAACAAAGCAAGCATGATCTTACCATTCCCTTGAACATTCCTTTTGTATGAATCCTCCAGCCATTCTGCACTTTTGTCATTATATGGGTCACAAAAATATGAAAAAATGAGATTGTGAAGCTTGTGAGAGTCATGGGGACCTGGCATAACCATCGGCCTAGACCGAAGTGCTCCATCCTCCCGACAATTTTCCTTTTGTTCCATATTTTCTCCATCTAAAGGATATAAAATGAGCATGTCAAATTTACCTCCTTGATCTCTAAATAAAGTGAAGATAATCTTACCATTCCCTAGAAAATTTTCAAGATATGAATACTCCAACCAATCTGCAATCTTATCATAATGCATGCAACTACTAACATGGGATTGTTTAAAATAACTCACATACGACAAATATTCCTGATGAGAATAAAGTATTAGACTATCAAGAAAAGAATCTTGTAAAAAGGTCTGATCAAGATGGCGAGAACTTATCATGATTCTCAATCGAAAAAGAAGTGTCTCATTCTCTTGAAACTTTCCATTGAGCTTAGATATTTCAAGATTAACTATTTGAGGTGAACTAAATGGAACGACCAACATTTTTGAATAATCATCATTGGTAATAATATTTGGCCGTTTATACTTTTCAACCTCAAATAATTGATCATGGAAAATTTTAGATCCTTTTTTAATCACAAATTGAGATGGATCAATGGAAGATCCAATTTGATACTCTTTCAAATCATTTCTTGATTTACCCACGGATAATTGATGAGAATAAAAATTAGTATGTTCATGGGAAGAATTATTTTCCTCTTTATCTTCTATTCGGTAATCTCTATTAATTTGTACCTGATTATATTATGTTGAATTCTCTTCAAGGTAATATGGAACACACAATTGCACAACATCAGTATAAAAAATATCAGGGTACAAGGAATAATATGTAGAAGAATTGAGGAGACGAAATGCATATCTTGAAATGATAGGTATATGCGTTTCAAAATCTGTTTTTGTTCCCTCTCCTTGTATAAACTGATCAACCTCTATTGTACTCTCTTTTAAAGAATACAAGACAGTTTCTAAGAGACAATTTGGCTCATTGTGTAAGGGAAAATTTGAGATAAAATCACTAGAGATAGAAGGTTGATTAATAGTCTGCCTAATGATTTTGTCTCCTACTGATTGATCATGGATTTGTTCAACTAAATTAGGGGAATTTTTATCATCCACTTTACATTTGACCTCTTTTACTTTAGAAACCATTATAAAATCTATGAGAGTGTGACCACTGTCATCTTTTAAAATCAAGTTTTCTTCTTCGATAGGAGGAGACATCGCTGACAAAGAATGATTAGAGGTGATGATTGCATTTTGTAAAAGATGATGTTGCTCTTGATTTGCCAAAATGAAAGAAGTTGACAAAAATTGTGGTGCTTCAAAATCTTCAAGATCAACATCAAAATTTGAACCATCTTGAGATTGAGTGTTAGTGCTCAATTCATATTGGTTAACAATTAATTGATCTTGCTTGTTTGAGGGAGAAACGAGATATTCAAACCATTCATTAATAATAGGAATTTATTTCAAAGGGAATCTAGTACAAACATGTATGAACCTAATTGCAAAATCATTGAATGATTCACTATTTTCTTTCCTTAAGCAAATTAATTCTTCAATTAATTCATCATAATCATAATTGTTAAAATATGATAAAAACTCAATTACAAACTCAGACAAAGAATGAATCAAATTAGCCAGAAAAGATTCAAAGCAATATTTAACCCAACCTCAGAAAGTGAGAGCGAACAATCTGCATGTAACATTAGGATCAATGATATAGTGTCTTAAACATTTATAAAAAAAATTAGAAATATGGTCTACTATAGATGTGTTCCCTTCACCATAAAAGGTGAGTTATGAAAAGATATCAGTTGTCTTGTTGGGAATAACTAGTAATGAGACATTGAAAGCATATTCAACACAGTGATTTGGGCAGGAGCCATGAAAAATTAAGAATTTGAAGAAATTGACTCCAAATAGTTAGCTTTCCATCTAACCTGCCTTGTAGTGCATTATAAGATGACATAGAAGAAGGATTTATAAATCTGGAATTATGAAAAGATGAGGGGTGAAACATTTAATCATTAAATCGACCTCGACCCTCCTTCTAGCGCCATTTGTTGATAGGAAAATTTGACCTGCCATCAACTGGAAGAATAGATCTAGTATGGGGTTGTCTAAATAACCCAAGCCATTTGGTGTAATCTATTTTGATGGGTTTAATGGCTCTGTTAGCCAACTAGGGTCCTATAACAAGGAAATAAATAAACTAAGGGTGAAATCCTGAAGGTGGGTTACACTTTTGCTTGTTTTATGAGAAAAAAAACTGTATTTTCACAAGTTATTCAACTTTCGACATATAAAAGTATTTTTTTTATTTATAATTTCACTTTACAGTAAAAAAAAACTTGTGAAGAATTGTGTTAGCTTTCCAATGACTATTTTTCAATTTTTTTTTATCACGATTTGATATGTCAATTTGACAATTGTTTAACAGTGTGTTTCTTAAACACGAAATGAATGATAATGAGTTACTTATTTCTACAACAATGTATATATTATTAAAATTATGTTTTGAAGAAACAAAATATACTGCAACAATCTACAGAGACTCTATTTTATTATGACTATTATTTTGAATTTAACAGATGAATATTATAATTTCTAGAATTTTTTGAAGTTGACCAAGATGAAAACGTTGCAGAGTTTAAATACATGTTTTTCTACACCTTGTATCTATCTTAATTTTTACTTAAAACTAAAATATAAATATACCCTTTTGAAAAGAACAGTTTAAGGATTATGAATATATTTTTTTCAAATTTTTTCACTGTATATTTTTTGAGATACCGATATTTCATTTCACCGAATCATAATGTCTGCTAAAAATATTATGTAGTGGGTTTTTTAAAAAATTAAATAAAATTAGATAAAAATAAAGAAAATGAAAACAAATTATACGAATTGAAAGTAGATTCAATTTTGGAAATGCTGGTGTCATTTTCGAAACCAAATTCTCAATGTTTGTAGGAGTCCGCAACCTCTGAAGTTTAGTTATGCTTGGGGCATTTCTCTGGTTTTGGTTTTCAGTTGCAATTTCATGTTTTCGGCCGAAAATATATTTCAGCCGAAAAATTAATTTTTCGGCCGAAAGACTAAAATCTAACGGAATCCGTTAAATTAAACGGTTTCCCGATCTTTTGGCCGAAACACTAATTCTTTCGGCCGAAAGACTGTCGAACGAATTCCGTCCATCAGAAAATATGAAATGACACGTCATATACGTTTGAAAATATGAAACGACACGTCGTTTAAGTTTTTTTCGTGCCAAATGGTATAAATAGGATTGCAACCGAACAAATTTAACACAATCCATCAAATGAACAAAAAGATATGAGCTCGAGGATAAGGATTTCAAAGCACTTCT
>ML777344.1:671443-795469 GCA_009831015.1 Picea engelmannii
ATGGTGATGCAATATGAACGAAAACTAAAAACTAGTACCATATAGAATATTAATATATAGGATATATGAACTTGCAAATTACTAAAAGAACTTTAATAAATGCATCTAATAAAATTGAAACAAGGAAAAATAACATAAAATTTATTAAAGAGTTCGAAATTGTCAAAGAGAAGCCTTGAATAGTTTTCTAAACCTTCCTCAAGCATAATATTCATGTTGATAAGGATCCAATAGAAGGGTCATATGACCCTTTTTGAAACATAGAAGGGTCAAATGATCTTTTGATAACTTAAAAGTTCAGGTGCAAGTTGAACACAATATGAACTATTTCTTTTCATCTTGAAATATCATCAGAAATTCAAGCTTTATTATAATAAATGAAGCACAAAGTATGAAACTTAAGTTTAAAGAAAAAACTATTATCATGTATATTTTGATAAATGAGTTTGTGTTGTAAATATTGGATCTTTCTAGCTGATGAAGTTTATGTGGAGAGTTTGGACTTCTTTTGAGTAAATGAATTTGGGTCCAAACTTTACATTGAAATTAATTAAATGAAAGTGGGAAGTATATTCGCTTTTGAAATAGTGTAGAAGGTGAAATATATCATCTAATCAATGCAACTTAATGTAATAATGAACCTTTGACAAATTGGAACTTAATATGAACTTAAAGTGATAGTATGAACTTAATGTGAGATGCTTTGCAATTTTGATAAATTGAAATATGTAAAGCCCGGAACTTTTTGTCTAACCAATAAAAATGTCTAAAGCACAACTTGCACCAATCAAAAATTCCAATCAAAAATACCAAAGCCTAAAATGTTTAAACAACTCATATAATTTGGATACATACAACTTCTTTGAAATTGCTCATTTCAACATCCTTAGACACTATTTGTTTGTTCATTCATATCTTGGTAAGGAAAGAGAGATCTCATTAAATTACACAGACAGACACGCTAATTTACACAGACAAACATGCTAATTTACACAGACACGCTAATTTACACAGACAGACACGCTAATTTACACAGACACGCTAATTTACACAGATAGACACGCTAATTTACACAGACACGCTAATTTACACAGATAGACACGCTAATTTATAGACAGACACGCTAATTTATAGACACGCTAATTTACAGACACGCTAATTTACAGATAGACACGCTAATTTATAGACACGCTAATTTACAGACACACTAATTTACACAAACACGCTAATTTACACAGACATGCTAATTTACAGACACGCTAATTTACAGACATGCTAATTTACATAGACAGACACTCTAATTTACAGACACGCTAATTTACAGACAGACACGCTAATTTACATAGACAGACACTCTAATTTACAGACACGCTAATTTACAGACAGACACGCTAATTTACAGACAGACACGCTAATTTACACAGACAGACACGCTAACAGACAGACATACATGCTAACAGACACGCTAACAGACACGCTAATTTTCAGAAATGTTCAAACTAACAGACACGCTAATGTTCAATACTAACAGACATGCTAATTTACACAAACTCTATTTTCAAAATATTTTACTAATAGCCAGCAATCAAACAAATGTAACTTACCTCGCCACCCACGACCCCGACGACCTTGGCACCCACGACCCCTGCGACCTCGGCGCCCACGACGCCCATGACCCCGTCGACCTCGGCGCCCACGACCCCTGCCACCACACCCGCTGCGCTCGCGACACAGCGCAAAAATCTACGCAGCTACACAACGCAAAAGGCTCTCACACAGCTACACACCGCTCTCACACAACTACAAACAGCTCTCACACAGCTACACACCACTCTCACACAGCTACACAACTCGTGTAGAGTGACAAAGAGCGCAAAAATCTCGCGCAAATAGTAACAGAGCGAGAAATGTTTTTTCTAAACATCGCAAATTCGATGTGTGGGTAATATATAAACACTCTTTCGACCGAACTATCTTTGGGCCGAAAACTTATTTCCGGAAAGCAAATATCCGACCGACCAAATTTCTACACGCAAATCGAGGGCGCGGTTATTGCTCCGTTCGATTTGACGTTTATTTTTTCGGCCAAAAAATAGTTCGGCCGAAAAAAATATCTTTCGGCCGAAAAAGTGTTTTTCGAAATTTTGGAAACCAGATTGTCACGAAAGTGTAACCCACCTTCGTGATTCCACCCCTAACTAATTCTAAAACTATAATAATATATGAACTTTAATCTAACTATTTACAATTACATTCAACAGAAAGATAAATATGAACATGCCATTATGTACATAATAATTACAGATTGCAAGTTTTTAGCAAATGCCTTGCAAAATCAATGTTTGGTAACTGTTTTCAAAAGTAGATAAAGAAAGCACATTTTTTATATTTTTTGTTTTCTAATCATAAATCTAAGAACTTAAAATAAAATATCTTATGAAACAAGGATAAAGTGATGGTCAAAGCCAATCTAAAACTGTCATGTTTCGCTAATAAGTAAAATAACATAAATTAAATGGAAATAAATCTAACCTGAGATTAGTTTCATACCACGTCTATGCCTCTATGCGATCCAATATTCCAGTTGTCTTGCCTGTAAGAAAAATCTATGACAGGCTTGTATTCATGCCTTCCGAATAAACTCCAGGTGTTTATTGACAGGTAGGATATAAGAATGGAAAAATAGACATGTATGTCCAATGATCTTATAATTATGAATTATTGCAGTAACATAAATCTTAATGTAAAGCATTCATTTTATTGATCAACTAAACATTAGACATAACTCATGATATTAAAATTTATATAATGATCACAGTGATAATTTGTGGAACAATGAATTATAAAAAACATTTAAAACACTGAATAAAATGGAACATCATATGTCATTGAGACTAAAGCTATACGACACATTAATATTCCAAAATAAATGAGACAAAAAATAAACGAGACAGCTTCACATTGGTCTAAAGACGAAATGCTAAAAGTTGGTCCGTTAATTTCTGAAGATCATTTGTCCATAATCTGTTCCAAGCCAAGATGTTTGTTACTTACAAAATGAACAGTATTTAAAGTGACTTGAGATCACCTTCTCCTAACTCACATGATAGGATAGGATCTCATAAAATCAAAAATATTACAAAAATAGTGGATTTAGAAACCACTTTATATTAGAGTTGATTTTTATCCAAGATATATCAAAGTTATTTACAAGACAAACAGAAAAGAGACTACTAATTATTCAGATGCATAATTGAATGTATTTTCGCCAGATGATCAGCAACAGAATTTCCTACTTCCTAAAAAGACAAAAGAAATTTAATAGATTAGAAAATCATTCATAACCAATTTCTAATTTTTATTTACAAAGAGACTTGGCTATAGAATCGAATATTCTATAGCCAGTCTTAATTTAGAAATAAAATCGAATTCCAAATCAAACTATTTTGAAATAGATAACAAGCATAAAATAAGAGGAAAATTTGTTTTACCATTTCAAAATTTGACTAAAGATGGGTCGGGTAGATTAGAATTTACTATCGCCTTAACACTTGTTGCATTTTTTATTACTATGTTTCCTGCTCTCTTGATGCATTTAGATTTCCTCTCTGTGTGCTCCTTGAGGTCCAGATTTTCTTGTCTTAACAAATCATTTTGAGCAGTAAGCGATTTAATTCGGGTTTAAAGGACAGGGATGTCGGTGTAATACCGCTCGATCCAATGGAAGCCAACATCACACTGTACAAGAGAGATGGCGGGTCGATGGAGTGCACATTCAAACATGGGTGCGTCTACCTTATCTTTTATTTTCTTCTGATCGGGCCTAATACCATAGAACCCCTCCTTACCTTTGAGGCATAGTGGAAAATTTGTCACAAAGTCGTAGGGTTCAGTAGGAGCAATGACTTTCTTCCTATAACCCTGCAAATTTGGGTCTTCTAGAACAATAAACTCTTCGATCTCAGGGTCCGAGCACTCATCGATATCGATCAGACCTATCGATCTCAGACGAGTGTTGGATCGGTTCCTAAGATTTCTCAAAATTTGGCGACCTGCCCTTTTGTTTTTGAAACCTTAGTCTATGCATTTCTTTTTTATTCCTTCGCGAGGTTTTTCAAAATCCGGGTTAATAATAACATTCGAGATAACTTTAATTTCAAGAAAAAAAGGATTAATAACCTCCAATTCAACATTCCCTTGCTCATAAAATCTTGTAGGTGAAGACTTACTCGGCATCCCGACGTCTAGAGGGTTTCTGTTAAGAGAGTCTAATCCATTTCTTGAAATACCAAGCTGGTTTTTAATTAGTGGCTCACCCAAGTTAGGGTTTACTATAGGAACGATCTTGGAAAAAATATTCCTTATCAAAAAATTATCCCAACAGTCTCCCGGGGTTGACAAGTGATGAATCAACATAATCTTAATCAATCTGTGATGGAACAAACTTGAATCAACACTCTGTCTCTTATATCTTTTGGACATTTTATAGAGACTTCTCAACAAATAAAATGGCATCCTTAATTCAAAACCAATGAAATGCATGAGTAAGAGAATATGGTAGAGGAATATCAATCCTTATCGACCCTCACAGGTCATGAATTGTTTGAGAGTCAACAACAAGCTATGCCACCTAGGTTTAACCAGGGAGATGGGAATACCTTTTTCGCAATAGTTGATTTTTCGAGACGTCATAAACAAGCTCCACGACACTCCTTCAATTTGTGAGTTTTTGAACCATTTATCACCTGTCGATGGAATCCCTATTGCTTCACTTACAAACCCCTTGGTTAACTCTAACTGTGTGTCCCCAATTTTTCGTCTGTAACCATCAAAGGTCTGCGCGAAATCCCGTTCCACCTGAAGTTTATAGCCTTCAAATATTTTAAGGAAAACATCCTAGCCTTGGATTTTTAATTCCTTGATCGCATCGTCGTGAGAGAGTAAATCCTGGCACCCATTCGGTTCCAAGAAAACGACAGGAGCCATGAAAAATGTGACCATAATGTAACATGAATAACTAAAAATAGTTTTAGGTTTGAATGGTAGGAGAAATAGGAACAAATGCGAATGGATAGTGGAGAAATGACCATAACATAGCCTATGTGTTATCATAGCACAGGTAGTGGGAGTAAACACCAAGGGTTTGATCGTAAATGATTTTACCATTCCTTGTAATGAGAACCAAACATACATAGTACTGAAACCTTATGAATGCAATGAATGGCTCATTAATATGTTAAGCCAACGACGTGAGGTAAGGACGCAAGTATAGCAAGAATGCATTCATTTGAATGTCTTTTGATATGACCATTAAGTTCATGAGAGGACTAACCAATGTATCAAAGGCTCTTAATAAATTGAATATAAACTATTGAACCATACAATAGCTATATTAAAACCCAAAAAAATCTAAAATAAGTCATTCAAACATTAGATTTAGATCTCATGTAAGCATGGTGACCTTCAAAAGGATGCATTATAAGGCATACAAATTATAACACCAGGCTAGGTTTTATGTTTGATTCATGCTTATAGTCATGAATCAAACATAAAACAAAACGAAAGCGCAGACAATAGGAAATTAATCAAAATATTTCTTAACCCAGTAATTATCTCAAAAATTCTCAAAAAGTTTACGAAATCGAGGTGTAGGTAGCTACAGAAAATGAAATTTCTTGTTTAAATATCAAAATCATGTGGGGCATCCAAACCAAGCCCAATCTTTGAATATTCAAGCATCTAGTCCGAGCCCACAGTTTTCTAACCAATCACCAACACATAACACAAAGCCCAACGCCAAACGCCAAGTTGTCGAGGAGGAGGAGGAGCCCACGAGGAGGCCTTTGTGCACAATGCATCGAAACACATTAAAACCATTCATGTTTATAAAGGAAAATGTTTTATCTCTCCCAAGAAATGTGGGATATCCTCTCTGCATATAAATAAAACGCAAACCAAAACAACCAACTTCCAATTGGAGAGGTTTTTGCTTGATTCCTTGTTCAACAATGTTTTCACTAGTATCATGTGAATATCCCACGTGGGCTTTTCACAATGAATTGGCGCCAAGAGTTGAGATTTAAAGATGACAACCCTGTACGTCATGGGGTTTTCTATTTGAGATAAACTATAAACGGGAGAAACAAACTAAAGAGACAAGTACCCATGTGTCAAGATGGTTTCCCAGTGTCAAAAACGATGCCAGATTGGTATTCATGTTTTAGTGGAATCACCATTTAGAGCATATTTCGCCAAGTGATTAAGTATGTCATGTTACACCATTGCTTTCTTATCGGTGCGTGGTCAGTAAAGATGATAGAGATGCCCCAAGTTTCTTGTTCGAAGATATGGAGAAAGACCAGAATGGAACTGTGTGTCCCTTTTCGTATTGATCCCATACAACACATTGCATGGAATCCATTTTTTGAGCTTTCTATCCTCGCAGTTACCCTAGACTTGGAAGTGAGGATGGTCAAGAAAAAATTGTTCAACTAATTCACGTGAAATTAAATTTAGTGTCAATTGATGACTTGGGCACTATTCCTTTGATCAAGTGGGTTAAACATGAAAAGTTGGATGTTGTAGGTTTGTTTATTGCTATTATGACAACCTTTCTCCTTCTTAGCAATCTTGGTGGCTCTGTTGTGGAAGTAGCCACCGGTGCTTTGGTGGAAAAATGTGGTAAAATGCACAAAGGTATTTCATCGAGAGAGCTTAAATCCTTTGCATGGATGGAATTTACTACAGGGAGTGTGTTGGGTAACTTGTTTGGCAGTATTTTGGTGAGCCAAGTTGATGGAAGGACTAGGTTCACCATTTTTATTTTACCTTTGAGCATTCAAGTTGAGGCTTCCTTAGATTTTAGGGAGGAGTCCTTTGGTATTTTTAGTATGAAGCAAACTAAGGTTGCACAATATTCAAGACTAATCGAGAGGAAGTCACAGGGTGCAACATTACCTTTTAACAAATCAATTATTGGTGCATCTATGAATAAAAAAAATTGAGAATCATAAAAAATCAGGTCTCAGATATTGTGAGAGTCATACAGAGACCAGAAATTGCATATCTCCTTGCTTGGTTTGTAGTTTCTATTGGAATGACACTACTTTTAACAAGAACTATGTTTTTCTAACATACACAGCATTTGAAGATTCATACACGTATCTTGGCACTTGCAAAGGTGGTTTTCATCAAGGAACTATTCTATAAGCACAACACTTCTATTTGCAAACATCAGAAAGGCCGCATACATAGTTGTCATGCAGAATGTCATAATTTCAGATAAATATGGCTTTGTTGAGCACCTATTGGAGTGATAAGGTGGGGATTTTCCTTCATCAACACATAATTGTCTATTAGATATTTTCAGGGCACTATGAAATGTGCTATGAATTCCTGAGGCGCTGTAGAATGTGCTACGAATTTCTGTTTTGGAAGTTTCAAAGGAGTAGTGGTTGCCAGGTGTCAATATGGATATTTTTAGTTTCTAAAAGGTCAATTATGAGCTGGAGGGCCACCTGTCAAAGGGATAAGCATTCAAAAAGGATAGTTCATCAGCATAAAGGAATGTTAGGGGTGTGGCCAGCATGACCCTTGTTTTTAGCATTTAGTTATCTTTTGTTATCCACATGCTTCCTTTTCTATTTTGAGGGAAGAGGATCCGATGTGAGGGGGGCTATTTGAATGATAGTGTTTTCAGTGAAAACAAAATTTATAAAGAAACTATTGTAAGTCTGATAAGAGGTTAGAATGAGCTAGGGGGAAGGCAGCTTTTGACCCAGAGGAATTTAGAGTGTTATCACTGTGTTCTTTTTCCTTTCTCTGTATTTTTTAGACTTGTGATTCCTTATCAATGGAGATCAGATTTTCCTTTTTATTTTTGTTTCCTATGTGTACTAATATGTATGAGTGACTGATTTACTCATCTTCATATTCATACAATGATTGAGTGAGGTATTCTTTCTTTGCATTGGTGATATAGAAATTGTCAATAAACAATTTTTCACTGTGAGTTTACTATTATAAGTGCTGGAAGTATCTAGGATAGTTTCAGACCACAGTTTTCCTTTTTGTCATCATTTTATCAAGCCTATTGTCTAATCTGAAGTTGCTAAGGCCACTTTTGTTGAAGGATATAGTTGGGAATGTGTACAGTAGATAAATTTGATTGTCCTTATGGTCAAATACCTGTGACTTTAATGCTTACCTTTCAAGATTAAATTTGAATTATTTTCATGTTACCAAGCTCACTTGATTACAGTCTAGGGTGACTCTTGGAGTGATAACACAAGGCTAGGATAAGGAGGAACACACTTGATACTTAATATTCTTGAGAGTATAGGATTTACTTTCAATAGATTTGAATCACAAAGGATTGTGATTCAAGATCTTGGATAGGTGGATAAGGTCTTTCATCTAGATATTAGGTCAAGGAGAAGAGAGAATAGAGGATCAAGCAGGTGGGTTTCAGTCAAACGAAGCCACAGGGAAGTGTTGCGTCATACGAAGCTTTCCATACAGTATTTTCATACATGTATGTGGGTCTCAATGGAGATAGTTGCATACATATGCAGCTTTCCTTAAGAAAAGTCACATACACCTCGAAAAGTGTGTAGTTCGGGTTCATACAATAGGGCAAACTTCACCAGGTTTGTCTGTAGTTTTATTTATATCAGTCGGCCATTATCCCTATTACATGAGCCTTGATTTTAGCATAATAAAATCATTCTCAGCACTGGTTTTCCCTCCGGGATTTTTCTAGGGGTATTTTACCCGAAAATATTGGTGTTCTTATGTGCTTTATTTTGGTTCCTATTTCATGCTTCTGTTGCATATTTAGTTGATTACTTAGCTGTGGTTTTAGTAAATAAAGTGATTTTATTTTGAGCTAATTGTCGGGTGTTGAGTAGGAGAGAATTTCAACATGGTATCACAGTAAGTTCTTTGAAGGGAAGATAGATCTCAAATCCATAGCAGATACATAACCAACATGAAGAAATCAAAGGACATATTTGAAGGTAACATTTGTAATAAGGAAAAACAAAGTTTTTGCAGGTTTACTAAGGTGTATGTAGGCCATAGAAAGAACATTCGTGTACATATGTGAGTTTCTTTAAGCGTAGTCACATATATGTGTGTTGCAGTAGTAACAGTCATGTACGCATGTTGTAGTGTGACAGACACATACATACGTGAGTTGGAGTGGTGACAGTCACGTACAACCCCATACAGGTAAGTACATGGGCAATTTTCAACAACAGCTTATTTCCAGGGAAATTTACTGGGTCTTAGGGATGGAAACAACACCATTGAGAGTTGAAGATAGATTGGATGGAGCATCCAACTTTATGTCTTGAAAAGAAAGGGTAAATTTGGCATTGAAGGATTATGACCTTTGGGATTTTGAGGATAAAGAAGTTATTCCACCAACATATCCGATAGCTTTATATCCTCACAACAAGATGGAGATAAAAGTAGAGAGGGTCCTACTAGAATCCATGAAGGATCATCTAATCCTTCACCTAATCGAGAAGAAGGTGGAAAAAAAGATGTTTGATGACTTGGTAATTTATTCCAGAGCAATAACATGAATAGGAAGATGGTCTTAAGGAATAAACTCATATCGGTTAAGATGTCTAGATTTGATAATGTTACCAGATATCTCATGAGGATCACATGGGTATGTGATCATATTGTAGAATAGGGGAGAAAATGGAGGATGCAGAGCTCATGAATGTGGCATTGAATGGTCTTCCCAAGTCTTGGTAACCATTTGTCAAGGGATTTTGCACTCGGGAAAATATTCCAAATTGGAAAATACTTTGGGATGATTTAATCCAAGAAGAGACTCGGGAGTAGTTGAAGAGTAGCAAGAAGGGAGGTAAGAAAGCCTTGTATGGACTCAAATAAGCACCCACAGCATGGTATTCTAGGATTGACAGATACTTGAAGAGTATGGGCTTTACCAAGAGTGAGGCAGATCCTAACTCATATTTCATACTTCTTGGAGAGGATCCTCTCATATTAGTTTTGTATGTTGATGATTTGTTTCTCATAGGTGCAGAGGAGATTATTGCAGGGTGCAAAGAAGATTTAGGTAGCGATTTCTAGATGAAGGACATTGGCTTGATGGATTATTTCTTGGGGTTAGAAGTATGGCAGGTATCGAGAGAGATATTCCTAGGAAAGGGGAAATATGTAGTAGATATATTGAGGAGATTCAAGATGGAGGACTGTAAACTGATGGCTACACCTATGGTTACCAATCTGAAGAATATTGACACTTCAAATTCATATTTGGCGGATCCTAGGATATACAAGAAACTAATAGGGTCCTCGATTTATTTGTTCAACATCAAGATAGATATTTTTTTTGTTGTGAAAACCTTGAGTCAGTTCATGGTGGAGACGAGGCAGGTACATTGGATCAAAATGAAACATGTGCTTAGGTACTTGAGAGGTACATTGGAGTATGGATTGAGATATCTGGGAGGATAGTGAGTGGATTTGTAGGGATATACAGACTCAGATTGGGTAGGTAGTGCAGTATATAGGAAGATCACCTTGGAGTGTTTCTTCATCTTGGGATCAACAATGATTACATGGTTCAATAGGAAGAATAATTTTGTAGCACTTAGTTCAATAGAGGCAGACTATATGGCATCGAGTATGGCTAGCTGTGAAGCCAGGTCACTTTGCAAATTGCTTATAGTATTATTTGATCAGGAGTTGGAGCCTACAATGATATACTGTGATAATTATATTTGTATCAAACTCTATGAGAATCCAGTATTCCATTATAGGTCCAAGAATAATGAGATCAGATATCACTTCATTCGAGATAAGATCCAGAAGGGATCAATGAAGCTTCAATATATTTCCAAATATGAGCAGGTTGCAAATATTCTGACCAAGCCCTTGGAGAAAGGGAAGTTTTTGTTCTTCATAGACAGACTTGTAGTGGTGTAGAATACCTTCCTCTCTAAGAGGGAGTGTTGACATTAGCATCATACATGTATTTCTGCATAGGTATATGTGTCTAAGACGTGTAGAAAATGTCCAAAGTCTTCTATTCTTGAATTTACTTTAATTAAAGGAATTATTAGAGTAAAATGATTTTATTAATTAATTATGTAATTAGTTAATTGAGTTATTTGATGAAAGTGCTAAAACTACTTAGCATGTAATATTAGCATGCAATCTTTGCATGAAATTGAGATTAGAAATAGATTGTAACTCATGATTATAAAACCAAGGCTAGGATAAGGAGGAAAACACTTGATACTTAATATTCTTGAGAGTAGAGGATTTAATTTTGAGAGATTTGAATCACAAAGGACTATGATTCAAGATCTTGGATAGGTGGAGAAAGACTTTCATCTAGATATTAGGTCAAGGAGAAGAGAGAACATAGGATAAAGAAGGTGGGTTTCAGTCAGAAGAAACCACGGGGAAGTGTCGTGTCGTACAGATCTTTCTATACAGGATTTATATATCTGTATGTGGGTCTTAGTGGAGACATTTGTGTACATATGTGGGTTTGTTGAAGAAAATTCATGTACACCTCAAAAAGTGTGCAGTTTTGGTTCGTACAACATGTCAAACTTTTCCAGGTTTGTTTGCAGTTATATTTCTCTTAGTGAGCCATTATCCCTATTATGAGAACCTTGATTTAGCATAGTAAAAAAATTATCAACACTTGTTCTCCCTCTAGGGTTTTTCCAAGGGTAGTTTACCTAAAAATATTGGTGTTCTTATATGATTGATTTTGGTTCATAGTTCATGCTTTCGCTGCATATTTAGTTGATTACTCAACTATGGTTTTAATAAATAAAGTGATTTTGTTTTGAATTAATTGTCGGGTGTTGAGTAGGAGAGAATTTCAACATGGTATCAGAGCAGGTGCTCTAAAGGGAAGCCATATCTTAGATCCATTGCAGATACATAACCAATAGGAAGAAATCAAAGGATGGATTTCAAGGCAACAATCATACTAAGGAAAATCGAAGTTTTGGCAGGTTTACTAAGGTGTACGTGGGTCACAAAAAGCACAGTCACGTACATACATGGGTTTCTTTCAGCGTAGTCATGTATACATAGGTTGTAGTAGAAATAGTCGTGTACATACATAGGTTGTGGTGGTGATAGTTGTGTACATACACGGGTTGCAGTGGTGGAATTCACATAAAACCTCATACATGTTAGTACGAGGGAAGTTTTCAGCAACAGGTTATTTCCAGGGTAGTTTATCGAGTCTTAGGGATTGAAATAACACCGTTGAGAGTTGAAAACAGGTTGGATGGAGCATCCAACTTCCTATCTTGGAAATAAAGTGTAACTTTGGCATTGATGGAGTATTACCTTTGGGATTTTGAGGGTAAAGTAGTTACTCGACCAAGAAATATGACAATTACAACAAGAAGGAGATCAAAGTAGAGAGGGTTCTCTTAGACTCCGTGAAGGATCACCTAACCGAGAAGAAGACGTCTAACTAGATGTTTGATTCCTTGGTAAGTTTATTCTAGATCAATAAAATGAAGAGGAAGATGGTATTAAGGTATAAACTTAGACTGGTGTAGATGTCTATATCTGATAATGTTACGAGCTATATCATGAGGATCACATAGGTACGTGATCAAATTGCATCCATAATGGAGAAAACGAAGGATGCAGAGATCATGGTCTTTGAAATTCTTGAGAATCATTTGTCAAGAGACTTTGTGCTCGGGAAAATATTCTAGATTGGTAAATAATTTGGGATGATTGCATCCGAGAAGAGACTCGGGAATAGTGGAGGGTAGCAATCATGAAGGTAGTAAAGATAACTTGATTATTGTCAGCAAGACAAGGAAGGGAAAATGAAATGGTTCTAGTAAGAAGGGTAATAGTGATGGAGGATCATCACAGTCAAGGGAGAAGAAGGACTTGATTAAAATCAAGTGTTTCTCATGTCATAAAAATGGACATTATGCATCTCAGTGTTCAAAGAAGAAGAAGAAGAATAAGGGTAATGGAAAGATGCAGAAAAACGCATCAGCAGAGATATAATTGATGAGTTTGCAATGAAGTTTGAGAAGGATTACTCACTAGTTTATTTCCTTCCTACTAGAACAACAATGAGGAGTGCTTGGTTCTTGGACAGTGGTGCATCTCGTCATATGACATAATAATGAGAGTTATTTAGTAGTCTAAGAGAGAGTGATGCAGATCTTCATGTAAAACTTGGTGATGATACCATGTATGCAATGAAGGGAGAGGGAACAATTACATTCCAACTTGAATCAGGAGTTTCATTCGATTCCCATGATGTGCTTTATGTAACAGGTTTTAACAAGAATTTTCTTTCAGTCTCAGCTATATAGGATAGGGGATTTTTCATTGCTTTTTAGAGAGGGAATGTATTCAAACGTCCAGAGAGGGATAGCTCAGACAACACATTGGTTATTGGGGTTAGAGAAGGCTCTTTAAACACATTGGAGGGAAATCCTATTTAGGCCTTGGTGCACAATAGTGATAGTCTATGTGAGTTGTGGAACAACAGGTTGGGACACCTACACTATAGGGAAGTGCCAATTTAGAGGGGGATTGTTACAGGTCTTCCACATTTCAGGATTGAGCAGCATGGCATGTGCATAGGGTGTGTTATTGGAAAGAATGCTAAGGATTATTTTCCTAGAAGAGAGAGTAGGTCCAATGGGATCATGGATCTTATTCACTCATATGTGAGTGGGTTGATTTCAATAGCATCATTACAAATATCGCCATATTATGTGACGTTTATTCATGATTTTTCAAGGAAAAAATTGATCTTCTTTATGAAGTCCAAGGATGATGTCTTCAATTGGTTTAGAGAGTTTAGGGCTCAGTTAGAGAACTCGAAAGGTAAGAAGATCAAGGTATTGAGGTTGAATAATGGGGGAGAGTACACCTCCAATGACTTCCAATATTTCTGCAAGGAGGAAGGGATCAAGAGGGATCTAACAGTCTCATACAACCCTCAAAAAATTGGGGTTGTGGAGAGAAAGAATCAGTCCATCATCAGTTATTCCACGTATATGATACATTACCAGGAGCTTCCTATGTTTCTATGGTTAGAGGAATGTAACATAGTATTGTATGTGTAGAACAAAATTCCTCACAGGATATTAGGGGACAGGACTCTAGAGGAGACATTCTCAAGGGTGATGCCAAATATAGGACATTTGAGGATATTTGGTTGTCCAATTTACATCCATGTGCCTATGGAGAAGAGAATGAAGCTGGAGAATTCGGGGAAGAAGGGTATATTTGTGGGGTATAGTGAAACCTTAAAGGCTTACAATATCTTCTTTCTAGGACAAAGGAAGATAGTTGTGAGAAAAGATGTTAATTTCAATGAGAATTTGACATCTAGGAGTACTCATGATTCATCAACAGTGATAGAGGATGAGGATCAATAGGCTCTGAAGGATGAGTAGTAGTCAACAGTTCATAATTCAGGTGGAGAGGAGGAGTTGGCCCCTTCCAGTCCTATCAAGAGACCCAGATGGATACTGCATACATTAAGGGATGTCGGTGAGGCTCATAGGAGCACGGTTAGACAACGTGGGCCTCCGAAGACCTTTTCGAACTACATGGTGCTTATAAGTTGTTGTGTCCCTGATCCAGAACTCCTTTGTAATTATACATATATGTTGGTGAGCTGAATTGGCACTAAGTGTAAATGTAATGAACATTAGGATGGTGAGCCAAGGACACCTCATTTTGGTGTTGCATGCACTAGGGTAGTGTACAGAAAGTGTTAACAAAGACAAGGTGTGCAGTATATGTGTTAAGCACACTTGGGTAAGTGTGCACATTGAACTATGTTGTGCGCACTAGGGTTAGTGCACGTGAATGAATGTGTATGTTTTGTGGCAGAGAAGCCTTTGTGATTATGAGTTTGGCAAGGTTGGATGTAGATAGGCCATCACGCCTATCCATGTAAATATAATCATGAATATTAATATAATATTGCATCATTGAGCACTGACTAACTCAGATGAAAAGAGATTGGGGGCCTACTCCACCAAAAAAGGGAAAAGGGGGTGAGTCATAAGTCTTAGGGAATATTTTATAATATTTCCAGGAAAAGTGTAATTTTGGATATATTATTATTTTATCCTAAGTTCCCAAGGATAGGGAACGGGTCACCAAGTGGCTTAAAGTTACTTTGAAGGTGAGAAGTGTCAAGAGGAAGGCATGCAATATATATATTTTTCCTTAGTGTATTTGTGGGAGAATATTAATTCATGTTGCAAGATCTGGTGAGAAGAAAGGGGTCGGACTATGTGGAAAATCCAATTATTACCTTATCTACCAGAGAATATTGTAGGGAGTTGTGGGGATGTATCCATAGATTCATTGCCGAAAATTCAGGTTGGAAGACCGTGAGCAGTCTCTCTAGGTGAGAGACTGGCTATTGTGGAGTGGTTTCCAGACTCGTGAGAATATTCTCCAAGTGAGGGTATTTATGAGAATTGTTCATTGGTGCGCTAAGCACTAGTCATAGGGCTTAGAGACTTCCTGTCCAACTTGTTGTTGGTAACCCTAGGAAGGGAAGTGGGGCAGCCAAGGGAATGGTGAGAAGAGAAGGGGAACACTTCCTTGGGTGTGACAGGTGCATGGGGAATGAGGGACTCTAGACTAGTTAAAGCAATGGACACCTAGGACTAAGAAATTATGTTGAGTTTCAAACCATAGCTTGTCACTAGGACCTTGTTTTCCCTAGTGGAGTTAAGCTCTATCTCAGGGGTGACCTTTTGCTGAAATATTATGAGAAACAATGTCTATGGATGGGAGGAACGTCTTATTCAAGGTCGCAGTTGGTGATTTTCATAAAAGATAAGTGTTATTTATGTGCTTGTATTTTTTATTGTCTTCTTGTTTATCTATGTTTGACAAGGGTTAAATTCTTGTGTGGCATTGCATATAAGTATATGTTTTTATCATGTGTAATGATGCTTTCACTTGTAAGTATGATTCATATAGCCTATATTTGTAGATATGCGCCGATATAAACAAAATGGTTATTTTATTCTGCTATGTTAATCTGGTGATTTTAGTTATGATCTGACAAAAAGAGGATTGAGTGGTTGAGTGTGTAGGGTGGTAGCATGTGTTCACTAAGAGGTTGGAATTTGTGGTTGTATGAACAGAGAATTAGATTCCATGCATAGTGAAATTTGAGTTGGCACATGACGGTTAGATGGTTTTGTGCAGGGTTGTGCTATGGGAACATTACGACAGTGCGTGCAGATTTGAGTTATTTATCATGCTTAAGGTTGTATTGAAACAAATTATTACTTCCATAGTTACAAGTTGTGTGGTGCGACTCAAGATTTGTTTGAGCGCATTACTTCAAGTGATATTGTTTGGATTGAGTTTAAAGTAGACTCTGCGTAGTGTACTTATATTCTAACATTTCTCAGTGGTATGCTGGGAATGTTGTAGTTTGGATGTTTCAGAGCATGTGTAAGATGGTAATAGGACTCAGTGAGAGACTGGGTACATTACCAAAGTTGAATTTGTGCGACATGGAACAGTCTGGGTGGTTGGGGATGTTACAGATTGGTATCAGATCAATTGGTTCAACACTGGACTTGTATGGCCCAGAGATTAGCATGAATATATGTGTACGCTAATAATTGGTACTGCATATTACATGGATTAGTTTGCGATGAATACCATTGGTGCACAGTATAGAGTTTGATGCACACAAATTTAGTGATGTATGGGTGTGCACACTAGAGTTTGGAATGATAAATTCATCCAAAAAATCTAAGTGAAAGGATTATGACAAAATGGTGCAAATTTTTCATGTAGTTGTTGCATGAAACCATCTAACAAATCTTAAATTGCTTGCACATTTTTGCAGAATTTTTAGTTAATAGAGCAGGACAGATTCAGTTCAGAAGATTAAGAGCATGGAAAATACTTAGAGGACTTGCAATCCTAATGATTAATTTGGGGATATGTATGTTGGTTTGGGTGTCTATGGTACATATTCTGGGGGGGGTGTATGAACTTGGTAGAAATTGTAAAAGTATTGCATAAATATGTCTAGATTTATAAGGTTGATAACGAAAGGCTTATGAGAGCCATGGCACAACGAGATGAATTCAATGTCAAATTGATGCAAATTATGGATAGAATATAAAATAATATGGATAAGGAGATAGAGATGAGTATATTAAGAAGTCACGGGTCTCATGAGGAGAAAAGGAGAGAAGAAAGAAGTGTTTCTAAGCATTCTTTCAGGGAAGAGTGCAATAGCTCAAGTCCATCTCTTGTTAGAAATCATAAGAGAAGGACTAGGGTTGACAAGATACAGGGGGAAATGAATAATATCAAGCCTCCTATATTTGATGCTGAGAAAAAGAAGGATGAAGATGCAGTGACATGGTTGTTGGGTATGAGGAAGTGCTTCCAGATGCATAACTGTTCTGCGTAGGCAGAAGGGAGAATTGTTATCTATCATTTAAAAGGAAAAGCATCAATGTGGTGGGATCAATATGTGCAATTGAAGCACATTGATGAGAATAAAGTGACTTGGAGGTATTTCAAGAGGTATTTCCAAAATAAATACCTAACCAAGTGCTACTATGACAAGAAAATGAAGGAGTTCTTCAAACTCAAGCTTGGGAATATGGCAATTGACAAGTACGTAAGAATATTTTTGGAAATGTTGAACTATGTTCCTTTTATCAAAGATGAACAAGTGAATATTCATAGATATTTGAGTAGGTTTCCCTCATTTATTAGTGACAAGATATAGTATGACGACCCAAAAATGTTGGAATAGACCATAAGGCGTGCTAAGTGTCTTCATGAGCAACAAAGGGGAAGGTAAAATTTCCAAAAGGATTGGGAAGAAAAAATAAAAAGTAAGGTGGAATAGAGGAAGAAGGGAGTTAAACAAGCATTTTTCAGAAATAATGCACAAGGACAAACAACTCTTCGGGAGCCTAGAATGTCGAAAACAGTGGGACAAAAGTCCTAGAAACAACCTATGTCATGTTGGTGTTGTGGAAAAAATCACATGCGTAGATATTTCCTCAAAGAGGTGATAAAGCGAGGACTGTGTACAGTGTACAACAAGCTACAAAAGTTGAGGATATGGGAAGAAATGTGCCAAGGATATATGTCTCTTTGTATAACAAACAAGTTGAATTTCAGTCACACATGATCGAGGTGAAAGGTAAGATTAATGACCGACCCATTTTTATTTTAATATACTTAGGATCTAGTCATAGTTATGTAGATCCTAAGATGGTGGAAAGATTTCATTTGTTGAGAAGAAAGCTTGGAAAATCATGGTTGTTGAAGTTAGCTACAGGAGGAAAAAAGGAATATCAATGAGATGGTTAAGGCATGTCCAATGGAGATGAATGGACTTCTCACAAAGGTTGATTTGAATATTATACTTTTTGGATCATATGATTGCCTCATTGGTATGTATTGGTTGGATGAGCAACATGTTGTCCTAGATTGTTATAAAATGGAATTCACTTGCTTGTACGAGCAATTAAACTTGATATCAGTTCAAGGAATTCCAAGAGTTGTGACTATCAGAGAAGTTTTGGCTTCAAAGTTGAATAAAAGTTACACAAAATGGTGTCAAGTATTCACAACGCACATGGAAGAGGTAGTTAAGGATAAAGTGCCAAGTGTGGAAGACTGCATAGTACTAAAATAATATTATGATGTATTTAAAGAAATATCGGGATTGCCTCCGAAAATAGATATTGACTTCTCTATTAATATGATACCAGGAGAAGCACATGTATTCAAGACTCCTTACAGGATGAGTATTCCATAACTAAAGGAGTTGCAAATATAAATTGAAGAACTTCTGAAGAAGGAGTATATACACTCAAGTGTGTCTCCTTGGGGTACACCAGTTTCGTTCGTGAAGAAGGATGATTCACTAAGACTTTGTATCGGGTTCAGGCAGTTGAACAACATAACAGTAAAGAACAAGTATCCTTTTCCAAGGATAGCCAATCTATTCAATCAACTAAGGGGAGAAATAATATTTTCCAATATAGATCTCAGATCCAGATATCACCAAGTAAGACTAAAAGAGGAAGACATCAATAATACTTCCTTTAGAACAAGGTATGGTCACTATGAGTTCACAGTGGTGCCATTTGGGTTGCCAAATGCACCATTTGTCTTCATGTGTTTAATGAATGGAGTTTTTAGAGATTATTTAGATAAGTTTTTCATTGTATTTTTGGATGACATACCTATTTACTCAAAGTATGACGAAGAGCACGAGCATCACTTGAGGATGGTGTTGTGGGTGTTGAGGGAGAATCATATTTATGCAAAGATGAGAAAGTGTTCATTTTATTAGCAACGGATTCATTATTTGGGTCATATTACTTCAGAAGAAGAAATATTTGTGGACCCAACAAAGATAAAATCCATTGAGGAATGGCCAATGACAAGAAACATCACAGAAGTGAGATCCTTTATGGGACTGGTAGGGTACTACAAAAGATTTATAGAAGGATTCTCACAGATTTTGAATCCAATTACATATTTGCAGAAGAAGGGTGCATGATTTGAGTGGAATCTAGATTGTGCAAGGAATTTCCAACACTTGAAGAGTTTACTAACAAGTGTGCTAACTTTGAGAATTGTTGGTCTAGATGCACACTTCGTTCTATGCATGGATGCATGCAAGGAAGGAATCTATGGAATCCTGAGTCATAATGGACATGTGGTATGCTTTGATTCAAAGAATTTGAAAGAGAATGAAAGGATCTATGCTATGCATGACTTGGAATTGGCAGCCATAGTGCATTCTTTGAACATGTGACAACATTATCTCATGGGAAAGAGATTTGAGTTGAGAACATACCATTTTGGTCTGAAGTTATTTTTTTGGAAAACCAAGTTTGAATGCTAGACAAAGCAGGTGGTTAGAGTTCCTTAGTGAGTATGACTTCGACATAAGGCATATAAGAGGAAAAGAGAAAAAACTAGCTGATGCACTCAGTAGGAGGGTGCATGAAATGTATGCTATAGTCGTTATCATGTACTAGACATATTTGTGTGACATAATTTTGGAATTTTCCGAATCATATCTGTGTTATATGGATATAAGTGTGACTTTACAACAAGGTATGTCGCAACCAAAGTTGGAAGGTTATGAGTTAAGAGATGATGGGATCCTCAGGTATAGACACAGAGTCTATGTGCCAAATGATTAGGAGTTCAAGAGCCTGATTTTGTCAAAGATGCATAAGGTTTCTTATGTTATACATATAGGTTACCAAAAGACAATTGTTGTGGTCAAGAAGAAACACTTTTGGCCAGGTATGAAAAAGGAAGTTGCATATTTTTTTGTGAGATGTCTCGAATTTCAAAAGGTCAAGGATCAACACATGCATCTAGCTAGTTTTCTTCATCCTTTTCCCATTCTTGAGTGGAAGTGGGAAGTTGTGATTATGGATTTCATAACTAAGTTTCCTAGGACTGCTAAGAAACATGATTTTATAACGGTGATGGTGGAAAAGCTTACTAAATCTACCCATTTTATTCCAATGAATTCAGTGCACAAGGAAATCAACGTTGCTGAGATATACATGCATGAAGTTTCTAAGTTACATGGTGTACCAAAGATGATTGTGTCTGACAGAGATTCCAAGTTCACCTCAAAATTTTGGAAAGGGTTATTCAAAGGATTTCAAACAAGTCTGAATTTCAAAACAACATATCACCCTGAGAAGGATGGTCAGACAAAGAGGGTAAATCAGGTGATTGAAGATGTGTTGAGAATGTATGTGATGGATAATCCATCTAGGTGGGAAGACTACCTTCATTTGGAAAAAAATTCTTACAACAATGGGTATCATGAATCCTTAAAGATGAGCCCATTTGAAGCACTTTATGGTAGAAAGTGCAACATGCCAGTGAGTTGGGATAACCTAGCAGACCGAGCAATAGTTGGGATAAATTTTCACCAGGAAGTGGAGGAGAAGATGATAAATATAAGGAATAAATTAAAGGATTCCCAAGATAGGAAGAAAAGTTGCACAGATAAAGGAAGAAACCACAGAGAATTTGAAGTGGGTGATCATGTGTTTCTGAAAGCACAATTCTTTGAAATTGGGAAGGTGTTCTAAGTTAGCAGCACGCTATTGTGGTCCATTCGAAATCCTTTAAAGGTTTGGTCATGTCTCTTATATTCTTGCATTGCTTGCTTTGTTATGCATTCATAATGTTTTCCATGTGTCATTGCTTAAAAAATATGTACTTGATGCTAATCATGTCATTGATTGGAATGTGATTCAGGTGAAGCCAGAAGGCGAATTTCAAGTGCAATCAGTTTGCATATTGGATTGGAAAGTCAAGAAACTATGAAATTGAGTCATGGAGCTGGTAAACGTCCAATGGAGCTGGGGTAGTCTTGAGGATGCAACCCGAAAGCGCAAGGATGCTATGTGAGTAGAGTATCCTCATATTTTGTATGATGTTTGAAAATTTTGTATGTACATTTATATATGAAGCACTCATGATAATGAATAAATAAGGGGGAGGGGATTGTAGTGTCCTTGATCCAGAACCCCTTTGTAATTGTACATATAGACTGGTGAGCTGAATTGGAAATAAGTGTAAATGTAATGAAAATTAGGTTGGTGAGCCAAGGACACCTGGTTTCGGTGTTGTGTGCATCAGGGTAGTGTGTGGAAAAGTGTTAACAAAGACAAGGTGTGAATTCTATGTGTTGCATGCACCTGGGTAAGTGTGCACATTTCACTGTGCTGCACGCACTTGGGTTAGTGTGTAGGAATGAATGTGTATGTTTTGAGGTGGGGAATCATGTGTGATTATGAGGATGGTGAGCCTGGATGCAGATAGGCCAGCACACCTATCCATGTAAATATAATCATGAATATTAATATGATATTTCATCATTGCGCGCTGACTCACTTAGACGAAAAGAGATGGGGGGCCTACTCAACCGGAAAAGGGAAAAGGGAGTGATTCGTAAGTCTTAGGGAATATTTCATATTTCCAAGAAAATTTTAATTTCAGATATATTATTATTTTATCCTAAGTTCCCAAGGATAGGGAACGGGTCACCAAGTGGCTTAAAGTTACTTTGGAGGTGAGAAGTTTCAAGTGGAAGGAATGCAATACATATTGTTGTCCTTATTGTATTTGGGGGAGTATCTTAATTCATGTTGTAAGTTATGGTGAGCAGAAAGGGGTCAGAATGTATTGAAAATATGATTATTACCTTATCTACCAGAGAAGCTTATAGGGAGTTGTGGGGCTGTATCCATAGTTTTCATGTTGAAAAGTTGGATTGGAAGACTGTGAACAGTCTTTCTTGGTGAGAGATTGGTTGTTGTAGAGTGGTTTCTAGACCCGTGAGAATATTCTCTAGGTGATATTATTGATGAGAATTGTTCCTTGGTGTGTTGGGCACTAGTCATAGGGCTTGGAGACTTCCTGTCTGGCCTGTTGTTGGAAACCCTAGGAAGGGAAGTGGGGTAGTCAAGGGACTAGTGAGCAGAGAATGGGAACACTTTCTTGGGTGTGACAGGTGCATAGGGAATGAGGGACTCTAGATTAGTTACAGTAGTAGACACCTAGGATTGATCAATTATGTTTCTTTTTAGACCATGTATTTTCGTTATGACCCTATTTTCCCTAGTGGAATTGATCCCTAGCTCGGGGGTGACCTGTTGCTAAAATATTATGAGATATAGTGTCTATGGATGGGAGGAACATTTGATTCAAGGCTGCAGTTGGTGATTTTTATAAAAGATAAGTGTTCTTTGTGTGCTTGTCTTGTTTACTATGTTCTTGTTTATCTATGTTTGACATGGGTTAAATTCTCGTATGTCGTTGCATATAAGTATTTTTTGTTATCATGTTTAATGATGCTTGCACCTATAAGTATGATGCATATAGCATGTATTTATCGATATGCACATATATAACCAATATGATTAGTTTATCCTGCTATGTTAATCTGGTGATTTTGGTTATGAGTCGACAATTAGAGAATTGAGTGGTCGAATGCACATGGTGGTAGCCTGTGTTCACTAAGAGGTTGGAATTTGCGGGTGTGTGGATAGAGAATTAGATTCCACTCACAGTGAAATTTTAGTTGGCACATGATGCTTATATGGTTGTGTGCAAGGTTGTGCTATGGGAACATTATGATAGTGTGTGCAATTGGTACATGCAGATTTGAGTTATTTCCGTTGCTTAAGGTCGTATTGTTGCTTCCACTATTATAAGTTGTGTGGTGCAACTGAGGCTTTGGTCAAGCTCATTACTTCAAGTGATATTGTATGGATTGAGTTTGTAGACTTTGTGTAGTGTACTTCTACTATAAAATTTCTCATTGGTATGTTGGGAATGTTGCAGTTTGGTTGTTTTAGAGAATGTGTAAGGTGGTAACATGACTCAGTGGGAGATTGGGTACGTTATTGAAGTTGAATTTATGTGATGTGGCCCAATCTTGGTGGCTGCAGACGTTACATAAGTAGCATTATTGATCTTGAGCCTTTAAATTTTGAGTAAGTTGCAGATTATCAGGTATGTCATGATTCCATGATAGAGGAGTACACCTCTATTATGAGGAATCATGTTTGGGACATAGTGTCGAGACTGAAGGGGAAGTTATTTTTTAGTTACAAGTGTCTCTACAAGATCAAGCATGTTGTATATGGTATCATAGAGAATTTCAAAGCGAGGTTTGTGGCAAGATAGTTCTCCCAGAAAGAGGGAGTGGTCTATGAGGAGACATTGCTTGAGTCACTAGGTATGCTTCTATTCGAGTTGTTATTTCTATTGCTTCAATTATGAGGTGGAGGATACATCATATGGATGTGAAAACAATGATCCTCAACGAGATCATTGAGGAGGAAGTATACATAGAGAAACCTAGGGGATTTGAGGTACATGGGAGGGATTCTCATGTATGTAGGCTTAAGAAAGCATTGTACGGACTCAAATAGGCACCCAGGACATGATATTCTACGATTGGTGGATACTTGCAGAGTATGGGATTTACCAAGAGTGAGGTGGATCCTAACTTGTTCTTCATACTTTTTGGAGAGGATCCTCTCATATTGGTTCTATACGTTGATGTTTTTTTTCTCACGGGTCCAAAGGAGCTTATTGTAGGGTGCAAAGTAGATTTATCTAGTGAGTTTGAGATGAAGGATATTGGCTTGATGGACTATTTCTTGGGTTAGAGGTATGGAAGGTATCAAGAGATATCTTCCTTGGAAAATGGAAGTATGTAGTAGAGATCTTGAGGGGATTCAGGATGGAGAACCGTAAACCAATGGCTACGCCTATGGTTACCAATTTGAAGAAGATTGACACTTAAAATTCGTAGTAGGTGGATCCCATGATATACAGGAAACTAATAGATTCCTTGATGTATTTCGTCAACACCAGGATAAATATTTGTTTTGTTGTGAACACCTTGAGTCATTTGATGGTAGAGATGAGGAAGGGGCCATGTACACAAGTCAAACTTTGTCAAGTTTTTCTATAGTTGTATTTCTTTCAATGGGCCATTATCCCTGTTACACGAGCCTTTATTTTAGCATAATAAAATCGTTCTTAGCACTAGTTTTCCCTCTGGGGTTTTTCCAAGGGTAGTTTACCAAAACAATATCGGTCTTCTTATATGCTCTATTTGGTTTCCTAGTTCATGTTTGCGCTACATATTTATTTGATTAGTCACCTTTTTTTTCTAGTAGATAAAGTGATTTTTTTTTAGATAATTTTCGAGTGTTGAGTAGGAGAGAATTTCAACAAGTTGTTTTCTAGAATTGCACTCGCAATATGTAATCTGTGGAAACCATCCCATCTGCATCATATGCATAAAGTCAATATGAGACATTATCATAGAAATTTTACATATTAATTACCAAATTTTCTTTACATATAGGGAACTAAGTATCCCAAGCACGAGATTTATTCCCAAGATGTTTGGATCTTGCAACAATAGGAAATAATCTTCCTTATGAGATTACACCATTTCCATAGCTAAGACCATTTTTCTTGCAATTTTTCCTCACTTTAATTCAGCCAAATAGATTGTTAGCATATTATAATAATTTGCAATCATTAATTTCTCAAATCTATTTATACAGGAAAATAAGTATTCCCACGCATGAGTTTTATTCTCATTGTGTTTGGTTCTTTCATTAGTAGATATCCTCATTCTTTATTTCCTTACATCATTTTCATATCCAATATCATTCTACCTGCAAATTCCTCAACTTTCTTGCAATCAAACAAGATTGTTTGAACTCATGCACACTTCAATTAGTTCATGAAATGGTCTCAGAATTATGATTTACCATCAATTCAATCATTTCCAACCACTTTTTCACATTAAAAATGGAATTCAACCATTCATCATATTATTTATAATGAAACTATCATTCACTATACATGCATTATTATCACACCCAGCTTTTCATAATGCAATCAAACTTTACTAATAATAAAACCAATGTGCCAATAATCATGGCCACATCTAGATAATGCATCCTTGCATTGACTCTAGAATACCATATGTTCATTTCATGTATTCCACTATGTGATTTGGAAGGTTTTTCCCATGCCTCAATACATCATCCAAACTATTCCCCACAACCCATATGATCATTTGGATACCTTCTTCTTTAACCCATACACAACACTAGGAGCATCATCTCTTAATGTTATTCAATGTAGAAAAAATGTTGTATTCCAAACATCAGTTATATAGGGGAAAACCATTATGAACTTGGATGGTACCATGGCCTTTCCATATTCATTCTCATCATGGCCTCACACATGACCATCTCTAATGGAATTCCCTGCTACAACAAGAGTAATGTCTCTTGACTTAACTTGGTCATGACCTCATAACCAACATAAAACAATATACAATTAAATTTCTCATAAATGTATTCAAGCAAAAAATAATATTTGCATACTCAATGCCTATTGCATTTACATCAATTCAAATATTGAGATTCGACTGAGGGAATTCTTACCTCAATTCCCTTCCGCATTTATACATCATAACAACCCCAAATTCACACCTTCATGGTTGTCATCAATTTACTTGATGCTACCTGGTCAAATCATACTTTTTAGAAGCTCACAGACTCCCATTACCAACCTTTTGATTAGCATTCCTACCATCCTTGTTTTTCTTCATATGGATGGATACCATAAGCACCAATACCATCATGCTATAATCATTTTTCCTAGATACACAATTCATCATTAGTTTTATTCAAATATCACAGTATCATTATTCATATATATATCAACATATTACTCTTAATCTATACTCATGCCACTATCATGTTCAGGCATGTCGACATGCACAAATGCACATCAATATGCACCAAGCATTTGATATTCCATGTCTATTTCATGCACATGCATTCAATCTTTGTTGTATGCATAATGCATCAATTCTATCATGCATTCCAATGCATATATGTTTCACATTTCATTAATTATTTATTTTTATTTTTGTATATGGTTGTCATTAAATTTATGTAGAACCTTGTTTCCTTGTGCACTGCCATTGTTCTCAACTATGCACTACTGACCTTATTCTAAACCTTCTAGCCAAGCATCACTTGGTCATTCAAAATTTCTAGCCACTAGATCCACTAGTGATGTTATCTCGCCATTGCTTCCTTTATGAAGAAAATATTGTCCCAACCTATTTTGTCTAGAATTCTCAATATTCATAGTGTTGTAACATGCACTACTCCAGCTGAATATTTACTACTTCCCATTTCCTTGACCAAACTGGTCTTGAAATACCATTATCATTGATTATCTTTTCAACATTTTGAATTATTTCTTTTATTTCATTTTTCTAATACTCTTTATTATCCATGGCTTGCTCAATTTTAAATTATTTTCTTCACTTCATTGAGTGATTCAATATAAATCATTGCTTGGATACTCAATACCACTTTGCTCCAAATGTAATTTTACACTCCTCCATTGCACCTATACCCTGCTCTTGTTGTGCACTTTGATAATAGAGACAACTTTCTTTCTTTGTATATTTTAGCTAAAACTCGCTAGATCATATCTAACAATTCCCTCTTCTTTAATTCCCATTATTGCACATAGAGATGACCAATCCAACCATGAGTCACACCTCATCTCATGATACCATTTCTCCTTCTCTTGCAGCGAGATTTGTAGCCTTCACTACTTTTCTATCTTCAAGGCAATGGAGTTCTTCTTAACTCCTTGTGCATGCAATGAAATTTCTCACTTATTGGATTCATGCTTTATGTGAAAAATATTTATCGATTTTACTTTCCAAACCATTCAAATCTATAGCAATTGAATACTAATTTTCCTCTTCTCTTCCTTAGACCTTGTCAACCTTTCATCAACTGCTCTGTAGTCCTACACTTCCGTTTGCAACGCTTGGATGCTTCAGCCAACTATACAATATTGACCTGCTTCCCTATACAATGGAACCTATAATTAATCTAGAACAAACCCACACAATGATCAATTCTGAAATCTTATCCTCTTGCTATAAATCCCTTGACACTCTTTACTTGAGTGTTTCTCTGCTAATTAGCAATACCCTGTTAACAAACTCAACCACATTTTTCCCATTATTAGGATGTTTCACTTCAAGTGTGCCTCCATACTTATTCATAGGGACTATCATGAGAATTTATACTCTTCCTTACATAGAAATCACCTATGGCACTCATCTCTATCACTTAGGAATGCTTCTCCAAATTTTGACATTACTCGGAAAAATCCTTACATTGAGTAGTTATGTGGTTCA
Source organism: Picea engelmannii (assembly GCA_009831015.1). NCBI lineage: Eukaryota > Viridiplantae > Streptophyta > Pinopsida > Pinales > Pinaceae > Picea > Picea engelmannii. Next base: position 699,288 of record ML777344.1, read on the forward strand.
TGGAATCCAATTCCACTTTTTCCTGCAACTTTATGGATGAACCTGATTCTCGCCTAGAGAAATTAGAAATTTTATCATGATATCCTCTGTATTACCCTTCCGATGACCATACTCATGCTTCAATCTCATTTATGATCCAAGAGTTATGGCTTCTTGAAATTCTCATTGTACTCAATGGTATCCTTCAAGTTCACCAAAGACCTTCCTTATGTTTTATTGAGAATCCTTCAGCTCAAGTATAAATTATGAGCGTATATATGGATTCTACTATCCAATATATTTTGAATGACTACTTTCTTTATCAATTTTGAGCAATGAGAAAAGTGTTATAGTCAATTGAATATTGTCAACTATCCCTTTTGTGCACCTTCTCCCAAGTGCAAAATAATCTCAAACACCAACATTTGTCACTTACAAGGGTAAATATATCAAGAAAAAATTTCTATGTGACATAAATAATACTACTAACACTGAAATCACAACAACTCTCATATTTTCAAAATGATGCTCCAGTCAAAATCTACAACAATATGGAAATGACAATTTTTCCCCTTTGCACTTTCTTTTGGCTTAGCAATTTTAGCCATGTTTATGCATCCATACAAAAAATCCTTTGGGATTTTGAAATAATATCAATAAGTTATGTCTATTACTACCTTCAGAAAGATAGGTCACAATTTTACCCTTAATTGGGCTCCATACTGATAGTTATGGCCCACAAAAGTTTTGATTGATTTACATTTTTATTCCTATATTCTACATGTGTCTTCTTTCTCTTCCTGCATATTTTTACATACCCAAATTCCAAATCTGGCTCCATGGAATTATTTTATGGCTCCCATAGAATTCTCGTTTTTCTAAAATGAACTTATGATCTAGAGTTATGCCCTCTGGAAGTAAATTGGTGCCAAAATTTTACCTTAATTGTTTCAGCTATAACTTTCTCATACGAGCTTTGTTTTGCAAATAGATTAGCTTGTTGTAAATCCCTCTCCAAGCTATTTTATTTAAGCTGAAAAAAAATTATATGGTTCCTACAACACTTATATACTTGAAAATTAACACTCCTAAAAATGTTGTTTATGGCCTCAAAACTACGCAAGTTCATGACCTTTGAAATCCCAAACATTTCGTAGAAAAATCATTGTTCTTTTGTTATAAAAGTACTTTAAATATGAGTTGTCGATCACAAAATCGGGTGAGATATGAGTCATTAATATGAATCTATCGGTCATCATCCATCAACGTTATCCTTTAGGCACACAACATTTTTCCAAAACTGTCGACCCGACCATCGACCATAGGCCCATTCCTTTAGTAATTGATTCAGGACACAACGCTAAACCAACCAACCCAACCATCAATTATCGGTTCTAGATGATTTTTATTGGTGAATGAAACTCCCCAAAAATTATTTTGACACTCGAACATTGACCCATCGGTCGTCGGTCATTTCCCTTGGCAACCACTTGCAACACATCACTAAACCAGTTGACCTTATCGTCGTTCCATCGGTCGCCGGAGATCTTCGTTGATTGAAGAAACATTTCTCCAGTTCGACCAACCCAACCATCAGCCATTGACCACTTTTGGGATGACATGGAAATTGCTGACATGGCATGACACATGGATGTTGACATGGAACAACACATAATCATTAGGTATTAACTTGGTTGATGTGGCATGACACGTGGATGCTGCCATGGCATGACACATCATCACCCACTTTCCTTCATTGGACATTGGTCGTTTCTCTTAGATGACCCGAACACCTTGCCATTGTATCCAATCGGTCATTGGCGCTTCCTATTTTCTGATTAAATTCTTTTATAAATTGGTTGACGCCTGACCATCAACCCATTAGCCATCAACAATTCTCTAGCTCGATCAAAACAATTTTTTGAATCGAAGGTTGAGGAAGTCGACCGAGTAAAGTCGAAGTTGAAGATATCGATGGTAAGTCAACCAAAAAGAGGTCAAATTACAAGCGTGAGATGACTAGCTAGAGACCGAATGAAGGCTGACTGGTAAACCTGACTTGGAATTGACTATAACAAAATCTCGGGATTTGCAGGATGTGTAGCCAATGATATGCATTGATATGTAACCATTTTTGGGCACCAATATTTATGGTTTTGCTTGTTGTAAACCCTATAAAGAGGCATGTTGTAAGGCCATAAAGGTTGTTGTTGTAAGGTAATGTTGTAATTCACTTATGCATGTTAATGCATGTGTAGGTATAGGTTGTTGGTCATTCATATGTAAGTTGAATTGGCTACAAGGTTGTTCTTGCCTGTGCAAGAGGGTATGATGTCGATTGTGTGTTAGGTGTGGACCAAGGTTAGACATGTAACCTTTTATTTTGAATGAATAAGACAACAAGAGAGAATAATTCTCAAAGGAATTTTGGTTTTCTCGATTAAGGGTTTCCAGGGTAAAATCTCGGTGTACTGTGTGATTTCTTGTGTCATTTTCTTTCTTGATTAAATTCTTCTTATCTTATTCTAGGATTAGTGTGGAAATTTCTTTCATTTCATGACATATGGTATCAGAGCTTAGTTCTTCCCTGACAAGTGAGTTATCAAAGCGGTGTAATTCTTTAGCGAGTATATCATATCTTGATCTGCAAATCTTGAATCTCAGAACTAAACCCTAGGTACATTAAGAGGCGTAAGTCATAAATTGTTTTAAAGATTGCGGTAAATAGTGGAGAGAAATTATAGAATAGAGATAAAAATATTCAATGGCCATAATTTTGAGCTTTGGAAACTTAAAATGGAACATATTCGTGTGGATCAAGAAAAATGGATAGTGGTCTGTCTAGGTACCCAGCCGACAGGCATGTCGACGGAAGAATGGGAGAAACTCAAAAAAAAAAAACAAGAAGTAAGATACGACATTGTCTTGCAGATTCGGTGTTGTTGAATGTCTCGGATGAATATTTAACCAAGAAACTATGGGACAAACTGGGAATCTTATACTAGTCGAAATATCTGGTAAATAAGTTGTTTCTTAGAAAGAAACTATATCTTATGAGGATGAGTGATGGTAGTTCGATGACTGAGTATTTAAATGTGTTTAACATCGTGTTAATCCAGTTATCATCTATGGATATAAATATCACTGATGAGGAGAAGTGTATTAGCCTATTATGTTCTTTTCCATACTCCTGGGATAGATTAGTCGTGGCTATTGGGAGTAATACAACCACACTAGCGCAAGAGGACGTGGTTTCTTCTCTACTATCGGAAGAAATGAGAAGAAAGAACATGGAAGGATCAACCAAATATTCTCTAGTAGTGAGAGGTCGATCGATAGAAAGAGATAAAGGTAGATTCTCTGGTAGAAATTTCAAGTCGAAGGGTAGATCTAGATCATTGGTTCAGTCGATGCGAAGATGTTGTAAATGATGGGCATTATAAAAAGGATTGTAAGTCAAAGGAAACAAAATTCAGTGCTATATCTGAGGAGAGGTAGTTGATTGAGAGAAAGATGACCTCAAAAAATGGAAGTGATGTGTACCTGATGTCAGCCAGTACATATTCAGATCAATATGTTTGGTTGATCGACTCAGGAGAATCCTATCATATGACACCACATAAAAAATGGTTTTGTGAATATAAACAATATGATGGGGGTGATGTGTTCTTAGGGGATGACTCGACAAACAAAATTTTTGGACGAGGAAGAGTTCGACTGGAACTACAATATGAGAGGAAAAAAAACCCTTCTAGGTGTGCTACTCATTCCAGGTTTGGCAAGAATCGTGATATATGTCAACAAGATGAGTGATGCAGGTGTGCATACTCTATTTAAGAAGGATTTGTGGAATATGGTCAAAGGTGAAATGGTATTAATGAAAGGATTTTGGATTGGTACCATGTACAAGTTGTTAGGGAATTTCGACTCGAATGGATGCAACAACATCATTTCTCCTAAAATCAACTCGACTGCTACTCGACTAGACTTGATGTCGACACAACGCGACTCAAATCAAGACAAGTTGGTTCAAGACAACTCAAAAAAACATTATGAACTCAACCTGACCAAGTTATGGCATTAGAGGATGGGACACAATGTATAAAAAGCGCTTCGATCTATGAAAATTAGAGGTATGGTTGAAGGTTTTCATGAATGTGGTTTAGAAGTCGACTTTTGTGAACATTTCATATATGGGAAACAAAGTCAGGTGAGGTTCCCATCTAGAGAGACAAGGGAAAATGGGATTCTAGAACTAGTGCATAGTGATTTGTTTGGCCCAGTTACAATTCCATCACTTGGTGGATCCCTATATTATGTATCCTTCATAGATGATTTTTCCAGGAAGACATGTGTTAAATTTAGATTTGTTATTAATTTCTTTTCAATTTACTAGAGATTAAAAACATAAGTAGGATCACTAAAAGAAACACAATAAAAAGGTACACACCATTTTATCTTGGGAAAACCTCATGGGGGAGAAACCTAGCAAAAACTTCCTCAATAATGGATTTTTAGTACAATGCCAAGACTTGAGACAAAACCAGCAAGAAAATACTAGGACTGAGCATGCGCCTCTCTCTCCTCCTTTCAAATGTAGCTACCTTCAAAAGATGCACACTAGAAGTGTGAGTGAGTGAGTGAACAAATGAGGTGCCATTATCACTTATAAATACTAGTTGAGGAGGAGCTAGGGTTATGTCTCTTCATCAAGTAGGGTCGACTTCTCCCAATAGTGGTTAAAACCACTTTATTAAATCCCAGGGGTCAACTTTACAAACACCACCATATAAATATGGTTTGACCAATACACAAAATGGGATTTGGTCTTATACAAGACCCGACATGATCAATCCACAAAAGGGGATTTGATCTATAAGATAATAACTCAATTATAATTAGAATATTTTTCGAAGTTACAATATTTCAACACTCCCCCTTAACGAGAATGGTATTCTACTGACATAACCCAATACAACATCATCAGGAGAGAGAGAGGGTAGCAACATCATCAACATTTGGAACACTGACTGGAATATCTACAAATCATTGTAAGTTTTTCTCATCATCAATAACATCATTGTTCACAGCATGGAGCTGGAGTGGCATCCTCATCATCATCTGCATAAACATCAATCAGCATAACACTAAGGAAATAATATCACCAACACCATCATCAAAAGTATGAGGTTAATACAACAACATCATCAACAGCACAAGGTTGATACAACATCATCAATAACAATACAAGGTTGATAAAACATCATCAAAAATATCACGAGGCCGAAACAACAACAACATCAGCATGAGGTTGAGATAACAACATCACCATCATATGGCAACAAAATGAGGCAGGTGCTACAACAAAAATTTTTGGTACTCTAACAGGTTGTCCTTATTGGACCTTCGGGATATGCTCAAGAATCATAATATTCCCTAGGATATAAAATCCTAATTGATCTACCACGTGGTACTCTGACAAACCGTCCTTATCATACCTTCAGGATTTGCCCAAGAATCAAGAGATTCCCTAGGATACAAAATCCTAGTGGAGCTACCACTACTTACCACAACTAGCATATACATGCACAGGTACTCTGATAGACTATCCTTACTAGACCTTCAGGATCCTTCCAGGGATGATCAATCCCCTAGGATATAAAATCCTAATGGAGATACCCATTGTTGGTCAAGATACCATAGTATTTTCAACATCACTCCCCCTTTCGAGGGAGGTCCTTTCGGACTATACCAATCTTGTCTCGAAAGTGTTCAAATTTCACACGAGACAGAGGCTTGGTCAACACATCTACAACCTACTCATATGTGCCAACATATTGGATCTTTATAGATCCCCTGTACACCATATAATGAATGTAGTGATACTAAATCTCTATGTGCTTCGACTTATCATGGAACACTAGTTTCTCCGTCACATGTATGCAACTCTAGTTATCACATAGAATCACGGTGGCTTCCATCTCCATATCAAATACACTTTTCAACAACTTCTGAAGCCATATGGATTCACAACTAGTGAAACATGCAACAATGTATTTTTCTTTCGACATGCTAAGAGAAATCCTGGATTGCTTCCTGCTCTGCCATGAAGTCATGGCTGACCCCAGACTGAAACAACATCCTGAAGTGTTATTTCTATCAGAATCACTTCTAGCCCAATCTAAATCGGTATAACAATACAGTTTGAATTCATGATCTCCAGTATAATAGAGACCATAATCCAACATACCCTTAAGGTATCTCGTCACATGTTTTGCAGCTACAAGGTCAACATGTCTGGGTTGCACCAGATACTGATTCAAGGTGTTTACATCAAAGCATATATCTGGCCTGGTATTCGTTAGATAAATCAACAAACCAATAATATGTCTATATAGAGTAGCATCAACCAGTTCTAATGAACTATCAACCAGGAGCTTCAACTTTGTTTCCATGGGTGTGTTCATGTCTTTACATTCCAACATGTCAAATCTCTTCAGTATTTTAACTCCATACTTCCCTTTGTTAAGGAATACCTTCTCTGGGCTCTGCCAAAATTCAATACCTAACAAATAATGCATCAGTCCTAGGCCTTTCACCTCAAACTCATTGGTGAGCTTCTTCTTACATTTTGTGATGATATTTTCTTCTCCTGTCAAGAATAAGACATCTACATGTAGTAGCAATATCACTGCCTCATCATTAATAAACTTGAAGCAAAGTTTATAATCAACTTTACTCTTGGTAAATCCCAAGCTCATTAGGAAACTATCAATTCTACCATACCAAGCTCTAGGATTTTTCTTCAACCCATACAGATCTTTCTTCAACCTACAGACATGAGTCTTTCTATCTCCAGCTTCAAACCCTTGTGGTTGTTCTATATACACTTCATCTTAAATAACGCCATTTAAGAAGGTTGTTTTCACATCCATTTGGTGTAACGTCCACTTCATTTTCGCTGCAAGAGCTATGAAGGTTCTAATAGAAGTGTATCTGGCTACAGGAGAAAATGCCTCTTCATAGTCAATGCCTTCCTTTTGAGAAAATCTAGGAGCTATAAATCTTTCTTTATTTGTTTCAATGCTTCCATCTGCAGCATGTTTTATCTTGTATATCCATTTGGAAGATACCACATATTTGTTCTTTGGTCTAGGAACTATTTCCCATACATCATTATTTATAATAGACGGGTATTATTCCATCATGGAATCCACCCATTCTTTATTATAAATGGATTCTTCAAAGCAAGTAGTTTCCTTTTTTATGAGATCACACATCAAGGCCATATAACTGGAGAATGGATTTGGTTTCTTGCTTTGTCTCATGGTTCCTTCTGGGGAAACATACTTCTCTCCATCTTGAATAAGTTCTCTTTCCCAAGATGGATTTCTCTTTTGAAAGATCGTCATCTCGAGAGGTTCTTGATATTCTATCATATCATGATCTTCTCGAATCTCGTCATCAGGAGTAACTGTAACTTCCTTCATTGGTTCTGAAAATCTGGGAGCTACAGTTTCTTCTTCATATACTTCTTCAAGTTGACATTTCCTTGATATTTTGAGTGTTTCATATTCATCAAAGGTTACATCTTTGTTGATATAAATATGATCGTAACTTGGTATGTAAAATATGAAGGCCTTAGAGACCTCATAGTATCCAACAAATATTCCCTTCTTTCCTGAAGGATCCATATTAGTTCTTCTTTCTTTCGGAATGTGTACAAACATTGGACAACCATATATTTTTAGATGGCTTTCTTCTATATTCTTCTTGGTGAACATTTCTTCGGGGGTTTTGAATCCAAGTGCACTATGTGATAACATGTTTTGTACATAAATTGTTGTTCTTGCTTCTTCATCCCATAAGTGCATTGGAAGATCTTGATTGTGGATCATAGTCTTCACTACTTCCATTATTGTTCTATTATTTATTTCTTCTACACCATTTTATTGAGGATTATAGGGAGTGTTAAGATCCCTCTTAACCCCAACATCTCTGCAAAAGATTCCAAATTCATTTGAGATGTGTTCTCCTCCATTATCTGACATGAGTATCTTGATATTTCTTTCGGAGAGATTTTCTACCAAGGATTTGAATTCCTTGAATTTTCTGAGTACTTCATCTTTTGATTTCAATAAATAAACCCAAATCTTGCGAGAATAATCATCAATAAATGACACATATTATACATACCCACTTAGAGAGGTTGATGGAATTGGACCACATAAATATGAGTGTATGAGCTCCAAGATTCCTTATGCTTTACTGTCGCTCTTTGAGAAAGGATTATTTATGTTCTTTCCTTGTGCACATCCCTTGCATACACCTTCATTAACAACCTTGAATTCTGGTAAACCTATAACTACCTTTCTTACATATGCTAAGCCTTTGTAGTTGATGTGATCTAGTCTTCTATGCCAAAGTTCACAAGGAATCTCAGCAGAGTGAGTCAAGGTTGCATCTGAGTGACCTTTCAACTTATACAATCCACCTTCTTATGTTCCAATAACAATTGCATCTTCTATGGATTTTCCTTTAGGCCACATAAGAACTTCACCATCTATGAATGAAACCCTAAAACCTTTCTTATCTAGAGGTGATATAGAAAGTAAGTTCTTTGTCAAACATGATACATAAAGTACATCCTTCATTCTCATAGGATTCCCTGAATCAAGTTTGTAGGTGGATTCTCCCATTCCTTTGATACGATACTGAAAATCATCTCTGAGTGAAACTTTTTGGGGAAATTCCTTTTTTGTAAGACTAGAGAGAATGTCTCTTTGACCTGTCATGTGCTTAGAGGCACCACTGTATATGAGCCAAGTATCCTCTCCACATGTCATAGATCCTGAGAGGGCGGAAAACAAGACATAATCTCCAATATCTTATTAAAAATATTTCTGTGGTTGGGGTTTTCATGATTGGTCGGAATAGCCACAGTTTTGTCAATAGAGTGTCGACATTTTGGATCCAAATCAAGATCCATCTTCAGGACAATGAGCGTGGGTTTAGATGATGAGAAGTATTTGGTTTTAAATACTAGAATTGACATGAAATCTAAGTGTCGGCTAGGTTGTTTTGGTAAAAAAAAAAAATATTATTTATTTAGTGTGATTAAATTTAATTAGGGTTTTGTTATTGGTAAAAATTCTTTTTTATTATTTATTTAGTGTGATTGAATTTAATTAGGGTTTTGTTTTAATTGTTTTGAAATTATTTTAAATTATTATTAGATCAATGTTTATTAATTTTTGTTTTAATTAACTAGAGTCTAGGTAGTTAGTAGGGTTTATTATTAGGTATTTAAGTGGTTTATTCAAATATTTAAGGGTTTGCTTATTAATGTTATTTAGGTTTTAATGTTTCTTTTAAAAGGTTCTATTAAGGCTTAAAACTTTATAGGTGAAATATTCCTAAGCTTATTAATATTCTTAAAAGAGAAAGTTTATTTTAAAATGTTTTAAATTCGAGAGTGATTAGGTGTGGTTTTAATGAATTAAACTTAAAGAATTTTGAGATAGTTTTATACAAGGATTATTACTGTTAATTGTGAATCGGAGGGAGCTAGTTTTCACTTAATTCTAACCCATTATCTTTGTTCAGGTTGCTAGGATGTTTACGGATTTCAATGGCTTCTCTAACACGACGTTTAAAGAGGTGATTTTCTTTGGGGAGGATTTTGGTGTCTTCTAGGCAGATATGGTGTCTTGTTTTAAGGGAGTGTTCAGCTAGGGCGAAGGTGCGGATGTGTTCATTCTTAATGTCAGCTCCATGTTCTTTTATCCTGATCTGGAATAAGCGACCAGTTTCACCAATGTAGCATTTTCCACATGATCACTCTATTTTGTAGATTCCTTTACCTTTGTGGGGGTCGATTTTGTCTTTTACGGATCTCATATTTTGTTTGATGGTTTCAAGTGGTTTGAAGGAGGTCTTAATTTCTTTTTTGCTGAGGACTCTGGCAATCTTATCAGTCACTCCTTGGATATAAGGGAGGCAGGCGTCTCTATTAGGGTTCTGGTCTTTTGGGATAGTGGGCTTATTGCGTGTTTTTTCTAGGGCTCTGTTTATTGCATTCTTAATGTCTTTGTGTTTATAATCTATGTTCTTAAAAGTCTTGGTAATGTGATCTATTTCTTTTTCTAGGTTTGATTCATCAGAGAATATTATGGCTCTAGTGGCTAAAGTTTTTAGGACGCCTAGTTTCTGGTTGGGATGGTGATGGGAGTTTGCATGGAGATAGTTCTCAGTGTGGGTCTTTTTTCTATAAACTACATGTCCTAGATCCCCATTGCTTTTTATCTTGATAAGAACGTCTATAAAGGAGATGTTATCATTCTCCTCAAGTGCCATTGTGAATTTTATTTCTTCGGATATGTTGTTTAGGTGTTGAAGGAATTTTTGTAATTCTTCTTTACCATGGGGCCAGAGAACATTGGTGTCATCAACATATCTTTTCCATCTTAAAGTTTTTAGGGGAAAGGAGTCCAAGGCTCTCTTTTCAAAATTTTCCATAAAAAGGTTAGCAACAATGGGGGACAATGGGGAGCCCATTGCTATGCCGCTGGTTCTTGTCAACAAGCTTGGTTCTTGCAGACATCTTGACCTGGAGCTGGGAAAATGACCAAAAAATGAAAGTGCTCAGAAAATGAATCTGAACTTACTAGGATATGTGTTGGGTTGAGGTGAGTAGGCTAGAGCTATCTATTTTAAAAAAATCCAAGTTTTTCCTCCTGAAACTTGACCTGCACAAATCTGGACTAGTACTTCTGGTACTAGTTATGGTTTCCTGGTTTTTTGGTACCAGTCAAAACTAGGTGTTGACTTTTCGAAGGCTCTGGCCACTGAAAAGGTGTGCTCAAGCTACCAAATTATGCACTAGGGTAGGGAACACTTTTCTAGATGGATTTTAGTCAGAAATGCCTTTCCAATAAAAATCCCTAATTTTCTTATACAACAACAATGACATTTTTGGATACTAGTGAAAGGTTCTCTATTCAGTTAAGCTCTGATACCATGTTAAATTAAGAGTTGTTATTAAGTTCTTTTGAATTTACTAGAGCATAACAACATAAGTATGATAACTGAAAGAAACACAATCACAAGGTACAAAGTATTTTATCCTTGGAAACCCTCATGGGGGAGAAAACCCAGCAAAATATTCATTAATAATAGATTGTCAATACAATGCCAAGACTTAAGACAAACCACCAAGAAAATACTAGGACTGAGCATGCACCTCTCTCTCCTCAATTTTGTAACTGTAGCTACCTTCAAAAGATGCGCACTAGAAGTGTGAGTGAGTGAGTGAACAAATGAGGCGCCCTTCTCACTTATAAATACTAGTTGAGGAGCACTAGGGTTATGTATCTTCATAAAGTAAGGTCAAATTCTCCCAATAATTATTAAAACCACTTTATTAAATCCCAGGGGCTGACTTTACAAACACCACCATATAACTATGGTTTGACCAATCCATAAAAGGGGATTTTGTCTTATACAAGACCAAACATGATCAATACATAAAAGGGGATTTGATATATAAGATAATAACTCAATTATAATTAGAATATTCTTTGAAGTTACAGTATTTCAACAACATGGATATATTTCTTGAGGAAGGAATCAAAGGTTTTTGATAGATTTAAGGAGTTCAAATCTCTTGTGGAAAAATAGACAGAGAAGAGGATTAAAGTGATGAGGACTAACAATTGTGGTGAATTCTGTGGAAACTAATTTGATCACTTCTTTAAGAAGTATGGCATAGCATGCCAAAATACCACACCATATACCCCGCAACAAAATGGAGTTGTTGGGAGAATGAATAGAACTTTGATGGACAAGGCAAGGAGAATGCTCAGTGGTGTTGGGCTCACACAATAATTATGGGTGGAGGCAGTCGATACTTCAATATATCTAGTGAATATGTCTCCTTCATCGACGCTAGTTGACATGACTCCAAATGAGGCATGTTCTGGTAAGAATCCTTCGGTGGAACATCTCAAAGTGTTTGGTTGTTATTTATTTGTGCATGTTCCCAAGGTAAAGAGGAGAAAGTTGGACAAGAAGGAAGTTAAATGTATTTTCATCGGATACAAAGAAGGTATGAAAGGATATAAGCTCTGGGATCTTGCATCAAGGAGATAAATGTACAGTTGAGATGTGGTCTTCAAAGAAGTCGGAGGTAAATCCAAGCCTGAGGAAGTTGTTCAGACCAAGAATAATCCTGATCTGGTGTGGTTTGAAATGAGGAACGACAAAGATGATTCAGATGATTCGACTGACTCTCAGGAAGAGGTGGAACAATTGACTATGATTATAAGGATTTCAAAAAGAATAAGAAAACCACTATAATTGTATAGTCCTCCTGAATTTAGTTCCACATTCATGCTAACTTCCATCGATGATGAGCCAAATTCGATCGGTAAGGCAGCTTAATCGAAAGAGGGTAAACTCTAGAAGGACCCCATGATCGAAGAGATGGAATCCTTCTACAAGAATGAGACATGGGATTTAGACAAGTTACCAAGTGGAACAAAGCTTATCAGTAGCAAGTGGGTTTTCAAGAAGAAGATAAATGTCGCAGGTCAAGTCGAGAAGTTCAAAGCTTGACTCGAAGTGAAAGTATATTCCCAAGTCGAGGAAGTTGACTTCAGTGAGATTTTTTGCCCTATTTAAAAAATAACTTCCATTAGAGTACTAATGTCTCTGGCTGCAACATTCAATCTGGATATAGAACAGATGGATGTGAAGACAACGTTCCTACATGGATACCTGGAAGAATAAATCTACACGAAACAACCTAAAGGATTTGTAGTAAAGGGAAAGAAAGAGTTGGTGTGCAAACTCAAAAGATCCCTCTATGGTATAAAGAAATCACCAAGGATGTGGTATCAAAAGTTTGACACTTACATCCTTAGTTTTGGATTTGTGAGAAGCAAAGTTGATCACTACATATATTCCAAGGAAGAAGGTGGGTGTTTCATATATGTAGCTTTGTACATCGATGGCATGTTGTTGATTGGAAACAACATGGATGCAATAAAAGAGGTGAAGAAGCAGCTATCCTCCAAGTTCGACATGAAGGATCTCGATGCATCTAACCTCATTCTGATAATGGAGATTAAGAGAGATTGAGCCACTATAAAGCTTTGTTTGAATTAGACGAAGTATATTGAAACAATTCTGAAATGATTCAACATGCAGGATTGCAAACCAATGAAGGTTCCAATTCCCATGGGAGAAATTCTTACTGTTGAACAATGTCCAAAGACATGGAAAGAGATAGAGGACATGGCATGTGTTCCCTATGAAAGTGTTGTCGGTAGTCTAATGTATGTGATGGTTTGCACTCAACCAGACATTTCCCATGTAGTGGGAGTGTTGAGAAGCTACATGTCGACACCTGGAAAGGAGCACTGGGAAGTTGTCAAGAGAGTATTCAGGTATTTGTGTGGCACAAAGGACAATGTTGTATTCTACCAAGGAAAACTTGGAGTTGAAAGCGGTAAATTATATGTACATGGATTTGTCGACGTTGACTAGGCTAGAGATCTAGATCAATGGAGGTTGACCAACAGATATGTGGCGCAGACCCCCCCCTCTCCTTCAATCCTCTCCTCTGGGGCTGGTTGACCTCCCAGTCTAGGATCGTTCAGTCACTTGAGTCAGATCGACTCTTCGGTTCCCTATTGAAACGCTATTGAAACACTAACTTCTGAGCAGACTTTACTCCAAGGTATTCAATAACCTTGAGGTACTCTAACAAACCGTCCTTACCGAACCTTCAGGATCTGCCCAGGAATCAATAGATTCCCTAGGATACAATATCTTAGTGGAGTTACCACTACTGACCAAAACTAGCATATACATGCACAGGTACTCTGACAGACCATCCTTACTGGACCTTCAGGATATTTTCAGGGATAATCAATCCCCTAGGATATAAAATCCTAATGGAGCTACCTATTGTTGGTCAAGATACCCTAGTATCATCAGCGTCACTCCCCCTTTCGAGGGAAGTCCTTTCGGACTATACCAATCTTGTCTCGAAAGTGTTCAAACTTCACACAAGACAAAGGCTTGGTCAACACATATGAAACATCCTCATATGTGCCAACATATTGGATCTTTACAACTCCCCTCTGCACCATATCACGAATGTAGTGATACTAAATCTCTATGTGCTTCGACTTATCATGGAACACTGGGTTCTCTGTCACCTTTATGCAACTCTGGTTATCACATAGAATCATGGTGGCTTCCATATCCATATCAAATAGACTTTTCAACAACTTCTGAAGCCATATGGCTTCACAAATGGTGGAACATGCAATAATGTATTCTTCTTTTGTCATGCTGAGAGAAATAATGGTTTGCTTCATTCTCTGCCATGAAGTCATGACTGACCCCAGACTAAAACAACATCCTGAAGTGCTATTTCTATCAGAATCACTTCTATCTCAATATAAATCAGTATAACAATACAGTCTGAATTCATGATCTCCAGTATAATAGAGACCATAATCCAACATACCCTTAAGGTATCTCCTCACATGATTTGTAGCTACAAGGTGAACATGTCTGGTCTCCACCAGATACTGACTCAAGGTGTTTACATCAAAGCATATATCTAGCCTGGTATTCACCAGATACATCAACAAACCAATAATATGTCTATATAGAGTAGCATCAACCAGTTCTAACGAACTATCAACTAGGAGCTTCAACTTTGTTTCCATGGGTGTGTTCGTGTCTTTACATTCCAACATGTCAAATATCTTCAGTATTTCAACTCCATACTTACCTTGGTTAAGGAATATCTTCTCTGGGCTCTGCCAAACTTCAATACCTAAGAAATAATGCATCAGACCTAGGCCTTTCATCTCAAACTCATTGGTGAGCTTCTTCTTACATTATGTGATGATCTTTTCTTCTCCTGTCAAGAATAAGCCATCTACATATAGTAGCAATATCACTGACTCATCATTCATAACCTTGAATTAAAGGTCATAATCAACTTTACTCTTGGTAAATCCCAAGCTCGTTAGGAAAATATCAATTCTACCACATGAAGATCTAGGATTTTGCTTCAACCCATACAGATCTTTCTTCAACCTGCAGCCATGAGTCTTTCTATCTTCAGCTTCAAACCCTTCTGGTTTTTCTATATACACTTCATCTTAAATAACGCCATTTAAGAAGGTTGTTTTCACATCCATCTGGTGTAACTTCCACTTCATTTTAACTGCAAGATCTATGATGGTTCTTATAGAAGTGTATATGGTTACAGGAGAAAACATCTCTTCATAATCAATGCCTTCCTTTTGAGAAAATCCAGGAGCTACAAATATTTCTTTATTTTTTTCAATGCTTCCATCTGCAGCATGTTTTATCTTGTATGTCCATTTGGAAGATACCACATATTTGTTCTTTGGTCTAGGAACTATTTCCAATACATCATTCTTTATAATGGACGGGTATTCTTCCATCATGGAATCCACCCATTCTTTCTTATAAATGGCTTCTTCAAAGCAATTAGTTTCATTTTCTATGAGATCACACATCAAGGCCATATAACTGGAGAATGGATTTGGTTTCTTGCTTTGTCTCATGGTTCCTTCTGGGCACCATACTTCTCTCCATATTGAATAAGTTCTCTTTCCCAAGGTGGATTTCTCTTTTTAAATATCGTCATCTGGGGAGGTTCTTGAGATTCTATCATATCATGATCTTCTGGAATCTCGTCATTAGGAGTAACTATAACTTCCTTCACTGGTTCTGCAAATCTAGGAGCTACAATTTCTTCTTCATATACTTCTTCAAGTTGACATTTCCTTGATCTTTTGAGTGTTTCATATTCATAAAAGGTTACATATTTGCTGATATCAATATGATGGTAACCTGGTATGTAAAATTTGAAGGCCTTAGAGACCTCACAGTATCTAACAAATATTACCTTCTTTCCTGAAGGATCCATCTTAGTTCTTCTTTCTTTCGGAATGTGTACAAACACTAGACAACCAAATATTTTTAGATGGCTTGCTTCTATATTATTCTTGGTGAACATTTGTTTAGGGGTTTTGAATCCAAGTGCACTATGTGATAACTTGTTTTGTACATAAATTGTTGTTCTTGCTTCTTTATCCCATAAGTGCATTGGAAGATCTTGATTGTGGATCATAGTCTTCACTACTTCCATTATTGTTCTATTATTTATTTCAGCTACACTATTTTGTTGAGGATTATAGGGAGTGGTGAGATCCCTCTTAACCCCGACATCTCTGCAGAAGATTCCAAATTCATTTGAGGTGTATTCTCCTCCATTGTCTGACCTGAGTATCTTGATATTTCTTTCGAAGAGATTTTCTACCAAGGCTTTGAATTCCTTGAACTTTCTGAGTACTTCATCTTTTGATTTCAATAAATAAACCCAAGTCTTGCGAGAATAATCATCAATAAATGACACATATTATACATACCCACTTAGAGAGGTTGATGGAATTGGACCACATACATCAAAGTGTATGAGCTCCAAGATTCCTTATGCTTTACTGTTTCTCTTTGGGAAAGGATTATTTAGGTTCTTTCCTTGTGCACATCCCTTGCATACACCTTCATTATCAACCTTGAATTCTGGTAAACCTGTAACTACCTTGCTTACATATGGTAAGCCTTTGTAGTTGACGTGATCTAGTCTTCTATGACAAATTTTAGAAGGAATATCAGTGGAGTGAGTCAAGGTTGCATCTGAGTGGCTTTTTAACTTATACAATCCACCTTCTTATGTTCCAATAACAATTGCATATTCTATGGTTTTTCCTTTAGGCCACATAAGAACTTCACCATCTATGAACACAAGCTTGAAACCTTTCTTATCTAGAGGTGATATAGAAAGTAAGTTCTTTGTCAAACATGATACATAAAGTACATCCTTCATTCTCATCGGATTCCCTGAATCAAGTTTGTAGGTGGATTCTCCCATTCCTTTGATAGAATACTGAAAATCATCTCTGAGTGAAACTTTTTGTAGAAAATCCTTTTCTATAAGACTAGAGAGAATGTCTCTCTGACCTGTCATGTTCTTAGAGGCACCACTGTCTATGATCCAAGTATCCTCTCCACGTGTCACAGAAGCTGGGAGGGTGGAAAATAAGACATAATCTTCAATCTCTTCTTTAGTCAACTTCGTGGGTGGCTCATCATCTTCAACTGCATGGGCATGATGTATTTTTTTATTTCTCTTCTGGCAGGACAATTCTTAGCAATGTGTCCCGTCTTATCACAATGATAACATTGATAATATGAGAAATCTTTTTTCTTTTCTTTGACCCTTATGATATTTCTGGAATCTCCTTGGAGGGTGAGATTATTTATAGGTTAATCTCTTTGGGGAGTGAGATTCTTTATGAATATGGGTCTCCTTTTGGAAATGACACCTTTTCTTTCCTCCTTTAGCATGAGCAGCTAGGGATTGATATTCATCCCTTAATAGTATGGATTCTTGGTTGGCTACTCTTGCTTCTTCTTGAACACATTCTTCCCATATACTATCAAATTGGAGTTTCTCTTTTCTTGCACAGATAGTTTGGATTAAGGAATCCCAAGGTCTTGTGAGACCATTAAGAGTTTTCATGATGAGTTCAAATTCATCCAATTTGTCTCCAATTGCTTCTAATTGTTCTTTGAAATGAGTAACCCTAGAGAAATAGTCTTGAACAGTTTCTCCATTCTGCATATTTGTATTCTTGAGTTGGGTTCTCAAGTTCATCTTTCGGTTGATGTTCTTTTCTTCATACATTATGGTTAGGGAATCAAACATGTATTTTGGATTATCCTTGGAAGATACATTAGGGATCAAGTGATCCTTAATGGAGTCTGCAATGATCATTTTGGCCCTAACCATATCCTTCTTGTACTTCACTTTGGTTGCATCTTCTTCAAGTTCTGGTACATTTTATTTTATGAATTTTGCAAGGTCATTCTCTTCAAGAATGAGTCCAATTACTTGCTTCTAGGAAAATAAGTTTTCCACACCTTCTAAATTGTCAACAAGCTTGGTTCTTGCAGACATCTTGAGTTGGAGCTGGGAAAATGACAAAAAAATGAAAGTGCTCAGAAAATGAATTTGAACTTACTAGGAGATGCATTGGGCTGAGGCGAGTAGGCCAGAGCTGTCTGTTTTAAAAAATTCCAAGTTTTACCCCTTGAAACTTGACCTGCACAAATCTGGATTGGTACTTCTGGTACTAGTTATGGTTTCCTAGTTTTCTGGTACCAGTCAAAACTAGGTTTTGACTTTCTGAAGGCTCTGGCCACTAAAAAGGTATGCTCAAGCTACCAATGATGCACTAGGGTAGGGAACACTTTTCTAGATGGATTTTATTCAGAAATTCCTTTCCAATAAAAATCCCTATTTTTCTTATACAACAACAATGACATTTGTGGATATCAGTGAAAGGTTCTCTATTCAGTTAATCTCTGATACCATGTTAAATTTAGAGTTGTTATTAAGTTCTTTTCAATTTACTAGAATATAACAGCATAAGTAGGATCACTGAAAGAAACACAATCACAAGGTATAGATCATTTTATCTTGGGAAACCCTCATGGGGGAGAAAACCCAACAAAAAATTTGTCAATAATAGATTGTCAATACAATGCCAAGACTTAATACAAACCACCAAGAAAATACTAGGACTGAGCATGCACCTCTCTGTCCTCCTTTTTTCAACTGTAGCTACCTTCAAAAGATGCGCACTAGAAGTGTGAGTGAGTGAGTGAACAAATGAGGTGCCCTTATCACTTATAAATATTAGTTGAGGAGGTGTTAGGGTTATGTATCTTCATAAAGTAAGGTCGACTTCTCCCAATAGTGGTTAAAACCACTTTTTTAAATCCCAGGGGCCAACTTTACAAAAACCACCATATAACTATGGTTTGACCAATCCATAAAAGGGGATTTTGTATTATACAAGACCCGACATGATCAATACACAAAAGGGGATTTGATCTATAAGATAATAACTCAATTATAATTAGAATATTCTTCGAAGTTACAATATTTCAACAACATGGATATATTTCTTGGGGAAGAAATCAAAGGTTTTCGATAGATTTAAGGAGTTTAAATCTCTTGTGGAAAAATAGACAGAGAATAGGATTAAAGTGATGAGGACTATCAATGGTGGTGAATTATGTGGAAAGTAATTTGATCACTTCTTTAAGAAGTATGGCATAGCATGCCAAAATACCACACCATATACCCCACAACAAAATGGACTTGTCGAGAGAATGAATAGAACTTTGACGGAAAAGGCAAGGAGAATGCTCAGTGGTGTTGGGCTCGCACAATAATTATGGGTGGAGGTAGTCGATACTTCAAGATATCTAGTGAATATGTCTCCTTCATCAGCGCTAGTTGACACGACTCCAAATGAGGCATGGTCTGGTAAGAATCCTTCAGTGGCACATCTCAAAGTGTTTGGCTGTGATGCATTTGTGCATGTTCCCAAGGTAAAGAGGATAAAGTTGGACAAGAAGGAAGTTAAATGTATTTTCATTGGATACAAAGAAGGTATGAAAGGATATAACTTCTGGGATCTTGCATCAAGGAGATAAATGTATAGTTGAGATGTGGTCTTCAAGGAATTCAAAGGTAAATCCAAGCTTGAGGAAGTTGTTCAGACCGAGAATAATCCTGATACGGTGTGGTTTGAAATGAGGAACAAGGAAGATGATTCAGATGAGTCGAGTGACTCTCGGGAAGAGGTGGAACAATTGACTATGATTATACGGAGTTCAAAAAGAATAAGAAAACTAATATAATTGTATAGTCCTCCTGAATTTCATTCCACATTCATGCTAAATACCATGGATCATGAGCCCAAGTCGATCGGTAAGGAAGTTGAATCGACAGAGGGTAAACTCTGGAAGGACCCCATGGTCGAAGAGATGGAATCCTTCTACAAGAATGAGACATGGGATTTAGACAAGTTACCAAGTGGATAAAATCCTGTCAGTAGCAAGTGGGTGTTCAAGAAAAAGATGAATGTCACAAATCAAGTTGAGAAGCTCAAATCTTGACTCGTAGTGAAAGGATATTCCCAAGTCGAGGAAGTCGAATTTAGTGAGATTTTTCACCCTATTTAAAAAATAACTTCCATTAGAGTAGTAATGTCTCTGGCTGCAGCATTCGATCTGGATATAGAAAAGATGGATGTGAATACAATGTTCCTACATGGATACCTGGAAGAATAAATCTACATGAAACAACCTGAAGGATTTGTAGTAAAGGGAAAGAAAGAGTTGGTGTGCAAACTAAAAAGATCCCTTTATGGTATAAAGAAATCACCAAGGATGTGGTACCAAAAGTTTGACACTTACATCCTTAGTTTTGGATTTGTGATAAGCAAAGTTGATCACTACATATATTCCAAGGAAGAAGGTGGATGTTCCATATATGTATCTTTGTACATCGATGACATGTTGTTGATTGGAAACAACATGGACGCAATAAAGGAGGTGAAGAAGAAACTATCCTCCAAGTTTGACATGAAGGATATCGACGCATCTAACCTCATTTTGATAATGGATATTAAGATATATTGAGCCGCTATAAATCTTTGTTTGAATCAGACGAAGTATATTGAAACGATTCAACATGCAGGATTGCAAACCGGTGAAGATTCCAATTCCTGTGGGAGAAAGTCTTACTATTGAACAGTGTCCAAAGACATGGAAAGAGATAGAGGACATAGCATGTGTTCCCTATGAAAGTGTTGTTGGTAGTTTAATGTATGTGATGGTCTACACTCAACTAGACATTTCCCATGTAGTGGGAGTGTTGAGAAGGTACATGTCGACACCTGGAAAGGAGCATTGGGAAGTTGTCAAGAGAGTTTTCAGGTATTTGTGTGGCACAAAAGACAATGTTATATTCTACCAAAGAAAACTTGGAGTTGAAAGTGGTAAATTATATGTACATGGCTTTGTCAATGATAACTAGGCTACAGATATGGATCAATGGCAGTTGACCAATGGATATGTGGCACAGAACCCCCCCCCCCTCTCCTTCAATTCTCTCCTCCAGGGTTGGTCGACCTCCCAGTCTAGGATCATTCAGTCACTTGAGTCGAATCAACTCTTCGGTTCCCTACTGAAACCTGACTAAATTTTCATAGGTCCCTCTTTACCCAAAGTGCAGGTTGCATCCAACCTGCAGACTCTTTCTTGGCCCCTTTGAACAAATTTAATGATAGGCGCTAGCTCTCCATGTTAGGTCCCTTCCCCCATATGACCTCGGCTTATGTCCCGGGCCTAAACCCTAAAGAGAACTTCGGACTTCGGCTTCGACCATTTCAATCGCCACAAACTCCTAATTCCTTG
Source organism: Picea engelmannii (assembly GCA_009831015.1). Taxonomy (NCBI): domain Eukaryota; kingdom Viridiplantae; phylum Streptophyta; class Pinopsida; order Pinales; family Pinaceae; genus Picea; species Picea engelmannii. The sequence goes on from ML777344.1 coordinate 720,657, forward strand.
AACTCTGAATCGGTGAACGCAAATGAGTGTGAGGATCAACAGTCCCTGTCACTTCCACAGTCAACGGTTGTGATCAGCTTCAGACTCTGACCTTCGGGATTCTTCCGCACTGCTCTCCTTTTCCCTTCCAGAGCACAACTTCTCTGAAATATGTGGATCTCTACCACGTGTCCTTCTGAATCTGACAGTCCAGATTAACTCCACTCTTCGCGACTTCACGAAGATTCCTCCTTGCTCTATGCAAGTTTTCTGGAACTCTGTCTCCCAGATCTTATGATCTTTCACCACATGTCTTCTCCCTAACAATGAGCATTCTCGCTTGGCTTCGAGACTTCGGGACTCCGACAAGTCCTTCCTCCTGTGCACACTTAGCACTTTTATGTCTGAGACTTGGACTATTCTCGACCTCTTGCACTCCTTGCAGAACTTTGTGCACGATGATGCTAATTCTTCTGAGCTTTTTCTTAGCTCAAACCTCTAAGGTTCTCGGCTCTCCTGCATCCCTCAAGGACTCTCTGGTGCCCTCCTAGAAACTCGATTCTCTTCCTCTTGAGCTAGTAAGATGAACTTAATTTTTCTCTGACACACTCCTTATTCTTGATTAAGCCCTCAGTTGGCTCCCCAAAACACTTATCTAAGTGTTGGCCTAATGCACTCCTTGCACATATCTTCCTGTTGGTTCGTAAAATCCCTCAGGTTTACCAAGGAAATTCCTTCATCTTCTTAATGCACACTTGTAGAGCTTCTCTCCCTTAGAGTTTCTAGTAACTTTGGGTTTCCTCAATCTCTTCGACACTTCAGAATGCATTGGTTTTGTGCACACTTGAACCTGCTCAATACCCTCCCGGTAGAGTTCTTACAAACTCTTTAGCAAATCTTTTCTACGCTGACTCCTAAGCAGACTTTCCTTCAAGGTATTCAACAACCTTGAGGTTCTCCTTTGAGTATGTGAATTATTCTGGTGTGCCCTCCTGGCATGTTCTCTTCTTACTCAGATGAGTTTAGATACAAAATCCTTATGTTAGCTCACAGAGTTTCAACACTTTGTCACGCACTCCTTGCACTTAGCCTAAAGAACCAGAAATAACCCAAAAAACTCACAAATAGAGGATTCTATCTCTCTTTTTGTAGATGGGATCTAACATGCATATGCAAAAAGCATTCATAAACACACATACATTCATTAAACAAAGGGAAAACATATACATAATCGTATGCAGGAAAAACTTCTTCTGTTATATTAATCTGAATGTTAATATAGTGTATGAGTCTGGACTGCAACTAAGTCTTGTTTCTCAAATCTCCTATCGACACAATCAACCTAAGTGCCAACCTTAGTGTCAATCCAACCTGAGTGTCAAGTTTTTTACACTAGGAAACAATACAAAGATTTATACAAGAGGGGCTCAATGGGCTTCCCTCCAAGCTACACTAGTGGTGTCTAATCACTATTCAAAATGCCTATCTACTGAGGTAGATTACAATGAGTGGAAATATAGTCTGAATCGGATCTAGATCCCTCCTACCGTTAGCCACTTAAGGTGACCTCATCTACAACTTGTGTGAAAGCATGACTTGGCTCTTCCAACCTGACAACATTCAATTTCCTTAATTACATTTAAATTTCGAGGGAAAAAATAAGAGGGTGACGCCTCTCCCCTTCTTGAATGCACACCAACATGCTAATCAATTGGTGCATGATGAGCTGGAGAGATGCTACTGCATCATACTCCACTGCTTTGAAAAATTCATGAGCTTCCCAGTTCTGTCGAAATCCTCCTGGATCCCAAACTTTATTCTGGATTTGTCCTCCTACTCCTTTTCTTTGTTGATGCTTCTACATTCTTTCTACTCATGTAGGTCCTCCTCTTTTTAGCTTCTCCTTGCTGAAAACTTCTTTTGTTGACTTCAACATCAGCTCCCTGATCTCCTGTGTCACCTCTTCCAGTTGCTCTCCTGGCTGGTTTTCCTTATGCAGTCTGCTCGGTTGCAACTCCTTATTTTGTTCTATGAGTAGACCAACCTAGTCCCCCAAGATACCTTCATCTCCTTTGACGCTGATCGGCCACTCTATTGTAGACTCCAACTCCACAAGCTCTTGATTGAGCTATTTCTCAGCTATCTCCTACGACAGACTTACTCCTGTCAATTCCCCTTGCGCTGGTCCAACTCCAGATTCCTCCAACTCCTCATTATGGTGGCACATTTCCTTGGGCATGGCTATCTCCTGGCAACCATCTCTTTGTTCCGGACTGTCCAACCAATCCTCGAGCATCTTCAGCTCCATCTCCCATTGAGTGAGAAACTCACTTGCCCGCTCCTCTTGTTTTGGGGCATACTTTAGTATCTACTCCTTCTCCTCCATGACAGTCTCAGTTTGTTGTCCTTCCACTGCTACATCCACAACACATATGCTATCCTCTCCTTGGTTGCTTGGTAGGAATATCTCAATCCCCCCAACTATCAGAATTCTCCTTTGATCCTCCTCTCATGTGATGAAAGTGTTCAACTTCTCATCATCTTCATTCATGAGGCTTGAGGTTCCACATGAATCTTCATATGGGTGAGGCTTTTCTTATACCTTCTTCCCATATGTCAACACCCCTTGCTAACATGAAATCTCAGATGAGCTCATTTATCCTCCCTTTCCACCTGGAAAATTGGGATGTCTCCTCTGCCCTCCTGGAATTTTACGAGATCAACTGATCCCTTATCATTGCCCAACTGACAATCTATGAGAACTATGTCATATCTCTTTCCCTCATCACTGAGGTTTTCAACATGCCTCAACCACCTTTTTAACGCTTGTTGATGCCTTCTGGCTAACAACTTATGAACATGCCACCTGGATGTCCTTTTTAGAGGCCACTCGTATCTCCAGCGTACCTTTTCCCCATGGTGCATCTTTAATGCTAGCTTCTCCATCTCTGCTCGAATTTCACTAAGCTCCTTGTCCATTTCCGCTTTTCTCTTCTGCTGGAAATCTTCTCTTCGACTGTGCTTACAACCTTCAGTAGCCATATTGATTCACCTTCATCTCACCTGGTTGTATACCACCTACTGCACACCTTGAAATAGTCTCTACAGAGCATCACACTCTGTCTCCCTTCACCTGTGTCTATAGGCGAACTTAATCTCTGATACCACTCTGGCGCAGATCCGCCCCCCTCTCCTTCACTTCTCTCCTCGGGGGATGCTCGACCTCTCAGTCTAGGATTGTTCAGTCACTTGAGTCGGATTGACTCTTTGGTTCCCTACTGAAACCTGACTAAATTTTCACAGGTCCCTCTTTTCCCAAAGTGAAAGTTCCATCCAACTCACAGACTCTTTCTTGGCCCCTTTAAGAAAGTTAACGAAAGGCACTAGCTCTCCATGCTAGGTCCCTTCCCCCATATGACCTCAGGTTGCGTCTTGGGGATAAACCCTAAAGAGCGCTTCAGACTTCGACTTCATCCTTCTCAACCGCCACCAACTCCTAATTCCTCGAACTTCGAATCGACGAACACAAATGAGTGCGAGGATAAATGGTCCCCGTCACTTCCACAGTCAACGGTTGCGATCGGCTTTGGATTCCAACCTTCGAGAGTCTTCCGCACTGCTCTCTTGCTCCCTTATACAGCACCACTTCTCTAAAATATGTGGATCTCTACCATGTGTCCTTCTGGATTCGACGGTCCAGATTAAATCCACTCTTCGCAACTTCACGAAGATTCCTCCTTTCTCTATGAAAGTTTTTTGTAACTCTATCTCCCAGATCTTCTGATATTTTCCCAACAATCTTCTCCCTATTGATGGAAGTTCCCGCTTGGCTTCAGGACTTCGGGACTTTGGCAAGTCCTTCCCCCTGCGTACACTTAGCACTTTTATGTATGAGACTTGGACAATTCTCGGCCTCTTTCACTCCTTACATAACTCTGTGCGCGACGATGCTAATTATTCCGATATTTTTCTCAGCTCAAACCTCTAAGGTTATGATCTCTCCTGCATCCCTCAAGGACTCTCTGGTTCCCTCCTGGAAAATCGATGCTCTTCCTCTTGAGCTTTTCAAATGAACTTACTTTGTCTCTGGCACACTCCTTGTGCTCGATTAATCCCTCAGACGGATCCCCACAACACTTATCTAAGTGTTGGCCCAATGCACTCCTTGCACAGGTCTTCCTGTTGGTTCCTGAAATCCCTCAAGTTTATAATGGAAATTCCTTCATTTGCTCGATGCACACTTGCATAGATTATCTCCCTCAGAGTGTTCAATAACTCTGGGTTTCCTCAATCTCTTTGAAACTTCAGAACGTGTTGGTTCTGTGCACACTTTCCCCTACTCAATGCCCTCCTGGAAGAGTTCTTACAGAGTCTTCAACAACTCTGTTCTATGCTCACTCCTACGCAGAATTTCCTCCAAGGTATTCAAAAACCTTGAGGTTCTCCTTTGAGTATGTGAATTATTCTAGTGTGCCCTCATGGCACTTTCTCTTCTGACTCAGACAAGTTCAGATACGCACTCCTTGCATTATCTCACAGAGTTTCAACACTCTGTCACACACTCCTTGTGCTTAGCCTAAAGAACCATAAATAACCCAACAAAATCACATTTAGAGGATTCTATCTCTCTTCCTGCATAAGGAATATAACATACATCTACAACAAGCTTTCATAAACACACATACATTCATTAAACACAGGGAAAACATATACAGAATTGTATGCAGGAAAAAATTCTTTTGTTATATTAATCTGAATGTTATTTACAGTGTATGAGTCCAAACTGCAATTGAGTATCGTTTCTCAAATCTCCTATCGACACAATCAACCTAAGTGCCAACCTTAGTTTCAACCCAACCTGACTGTCCACCTTTTTTTACAAGGAAACAATACAAAAATTTATACAAGAGGGGCTCGACTGGCTTCCCTCCAAGCTACACTAGTGGTGTCTAATCATTATTCAAAATGCCTATCTACTGAGGTAGATTACAATGAGTGGAAATCTAGTCCGAATCAGATATAGATACCTCCTACCGTCATCCACTTAAGGTGAACTCATCTAAAACCTATGCGAAAGCACAACTTGGCTCTTCCAGCCTGACAACATTCAATTGCCTTACTTGCATTTAATTTTTGAGGGAAAAAATGAGAGGGTGTCTCCTCTCCCCTTCTTGAATGTGCACCAACATGTTAATTAGTTGGCGCATGCTGAGGTGGAGTGATGCTCCTACATCAATATGTCTTCAAGATGTTCAATGGAGCAATAAGTTGGATGAGTAAGCAACAGGAAGTGGTATCCTTGTCGACAACAGAATTTGAATACATGGCAGACACTCATGGAAGAAAAGAAGATGTACGGCTTCAAAGGTTGTGTTCAAGAATTAGGTTTGGGACGACAACCATGAAGGTAGGTTGTGATAGTCAAAGTGAAATATTTCTAGCAAATAACCCTTCTTATCATTGAAACACTAAGAACATTGATGTACAATTCCATTTCGTAAGAGATGTGGTGGAAAGTAACAAGGTTCTACTAGAGAAAATAGACATGTTGGAAAACATAACGGACTCATTCACCAAGTCTGTGAGTGATGTGAAGTTCTCTTGGTGCAAAGAGGAAATGGGGATTGTTACCCTAGGTCTGTGAGAGAAATTTTAGGAATCTAATATTTCAGCAAATAAGATAACAAGTGGGAGAATGTTGGGTTGTTATATTCTTTGCAGTGAAAGTCTATTCGAGGTGAATCAACTGATGGTCGAAGTCGAGGTATATCAATAGCAGGTTGAATTCGAGCTAGATTGACAGCAAGTCAAAGGTCAAGGAAGTCGACTGGGCAAAGTTGAATTTGAAGATATTAACGACATGTAAACTGACAAGAGGTCAAAGTGTGGGCATGAGACGACCAACTAGAGACTGAATGAAGGTCGACTGGTAAACCCGACTTGGAGTCGATTGTAATAGAGTCCAGAAACTTGTAGGATTTGTAGCCAATGATATGCATGGATCTATAAACATTTTTGGGCACCAATATTTATGTTTTTCCTATTGTAAATCCTATAAAGAGGCGTGTTGTAAGGCCGTAAAGGATGTTGTTGTAAGGTAATGTTGTAATGCACTTATGCAGGTTAATGCATGTGTAGATATAGGTTGTCGGCCATGCATATGTAAGCCGAATTGGCTACAAGGTTGTTTTTTCTTGTGCAAGAGGGTATGATGTCGATTGTGTCTTAGGTGTGGACCAAGGTTAGACATGTAACATTTTATTCTAAATGAATAATAAAACAAGAGAGCAGAATTCTCAAAGGAATGTTGGTTTTCCCGGTTAAGTGTTTCCAGGGTAAAATCTCGGTGTACTATGTGATTGCTTGTATCATTTTCTTTCTTGATAAAATTTTTATTCTCTTCTACTAGGATTAGTGTGGAAATGTCCTTCATTTCTTGGCAAACATGATATCAACCATTTATTCATTGAACTATACCTAGCACTACAACGACAATTAAAACATGAATTTTGACCTTGCAAGTCGAATCTAGCTCTGCAATTCTACACATCGACTCCATTAAACCTATAAAATAGTTCAGATCCATTTAAACTTGAATTTTTCCAATGAATTTGGGATTTCTATTTAATCTTTCACTATTCTTCCCCAAATTTATCATAGACAAAAATGTAACAGTGAATTTGTCAAAAATTGCGATGGTTCTTGGCCCATACAAACCCGATGTTTGAACTAGAAGCTCTGACCACTTTTTAACATACCCATCCTCTAGCTGAGCAATATTACATTCAAAAATCATTAAATCATTAAGATTTACTGCTAATTAATTTCTTGTAGCTTAACAGTTACAAATCACACACATATTTGACCATTTGACTAATACCATAGTTCTAAGTTCATCTAACAACATATATTAAACATCAATGCAATTGTTCAAGAAAAAAACAAACACAAAACATTCATATAAACCATTTACACAATGAAATAACATAAGAAGAGAACATAAACACTTATCTGTTAATAATTAACCAATTGGTTGCATACAAAAGATGAAGCTCCCAACCATAAGTTTTGTTGTTCATTTTTCTCTCAACAACAGGCCACCCCCAAGCTAAGGATATGAGTCCACAAGAAGATATATCTCACTAGCTATCCACTCTCCACATACAAAAATTCCAAAACACAAGTTCTCCTCCACAACAGTTCCAATCCTCCAGTTCTCTCTTTTCCCCACAACCTGCACTACCCAAGGGATGTACCCCCTTCACTTCTCATAGTCCCTCGGATTGTACCATTCATTTATAAAGGCCCTTAGTGCACTTGGTTGGCCAGGAATATCTTAGATGGGGACTCTAGGAACTCTCAGTTGCTTCAAGATTTATCAAAACGGCCTACACAAGGCCCTCATGTCATTTCTTCAATAGGAAATGCACCATAGGCTCACAACCCATTTTGCAGGCACACGAGCCTATTTTCTAGCATAACCATAGCCCAGTAATGGTTTCCTTCAACCAAAACATGGTTTTTTCTCTTCCCAACACTTAGCCTTCCTCTTGCTGCCCAAAAACTGCCTATAAAAAGTGTCACTATTCTCCATATGAATTTCCCTTATTCTTCCTTGCTTCTTTGACTCTCACTCATCCCAAAGATGATTTTACTTCATCCCATGCTCTCCAATAACTATGGGATGTGACCACTCACACCCACCCTCTTACATGAGTTAAAATTGTTGGCTTTGGGAACAATCAACAACAAATAGAAGGTTATACACAATGATAATAATTTCAAGAATGTGGGTTGGATTATTACCCAAGAATAATTCTCCCTTAGACCCCTCTCTCTTGTGGAATCATATACCCCCCATTGTTATTCAGTCCTTTTGTATCACGGCCAACGATTATCACTTTCATTAATTATTCAATGCACATAATATACAATTTGACCCTAGCCACATTATATCAATACGGGCTCTTCGCTCCACACATCGGCTCACCAGCCTAATTCACATTTATAAAATCACATTATAATTCGTAGAGATTAAAATTGGGGATGTTACATTGAGTTATAGGAGGCTCCTAACTATACTTATATGAAAATTGGATTTTAAATCTCCCTATCTTAGACTCCTAAGTTGTTTTAATGGCCTTGGAGAGTTATATCTCCAATACTAGGCCAAGGCCCTACACTTAAACTAGTTTGTTCACCCTATAAATGAAAAGTCTAATTAATTATAATTTAAGCGTTCATTTTAAGGGGCTGATGTTTACTCAAAAAGGCAGTGGATGCAACTGAGTGGTGTTTTAGAGAGATGACAAAAAGATAAAAAAAAAAATACTTATAAGAACATTGTTATGCAATAACCTTATTCTTCATTGAAAGTAGTGTAAAAAATGCTTCAGAAAAGTGAAAACTCTTTCTTCTTTTGATGATATGAAAGAAATGCAATTTTTCTGTTTAGATGCAAAGCACTAGTGATGAAAATTTATTAAATGCAAAGCAACTAAGTATAACTACACTATCCTTTTCATCGAAACTTTAACTAACTTTTGCGAAAATGGAATCCTTTCAAAAATGCAAAAAAGAGTTTTGAAATCAATGAGAACTAAAAACAACAAGTATACATCAAAAAACGCTCTCTTTTTAGTGAGAAAATGAAAGTAAAGATTGAAAATAAAGACACAAAGCACACCTCATATATGTTTTTGTGTTTTTATTGTTTTAAAAGAAAAAGAGAAAACGAAAACTAAAGAAAATTTTCTTCTCAAAGTAAACAAGAAAAAAACCAAGAGAGAAGTGGAGAGAAGAACTCAGACTGATTAAAACCTGTAAGAATAGAAAACAAAACTATCCCAACCAAAAAAGAATCTGAGAAACGACTTTTCAAACCACTCCTACAAGCTTGAAAATAGAAAACAAAGCAACGAATTTTTTTTTTTTTCTTTATAAGAAGCCTAACTTATTAACTTCTAAACCTAACAACAACATAACCAGAGTCACAGAACCCCCAAAAATATTGCAAAAAACCTCTCCTGTAGAGATGTACACACCTGTCACCAAGGCATCCTCCATATGTACGTGATTGTCCTAAAGGGAAAACATGTAGGTACATTACTATTGTAAGGGAACAGTGCATATATGACCTAGAAAGTTCAAAAATGCAAATGAGACAGAGATTCAACAGGTCATTTGAAGTATGAAAAGACTCACAAAATCAAATGCTACTAAGCTAAGTACCAGAAAGTAGTCAGAGAAAAAAGAAAACAAAGCAAACCAAGCAAACAAAGAAAATCTTGGAGATTTACCCACTAAGGAGAGTCCCCATTATGGTCGTCGGTTATGTTTGTAGGGGAAATCCCCTATGATTGTGTGTTAGGGACATAACCCCTCACATAGGTAGAATAATATATTTCGATGTAATAAAGGTCAATATTAATAAGACCTAGCAATAAGGAAGAATAAGTTGAATGTAAGAAGACCTAATAGAAGCTTTCGCTTCTAGAAGCATCTTCCTCTAGATGGTTCTTTTGATAGACATATTTAGTATAAATAACAATCGAGGGTATGAGAACGATTGTCTTGGGAGCTCTGCTCGACTGGAGGTTTCCCCCTCAAAGAGGCAAGTGAACATTGCTCTCAGTAATTGAAGTGCTCTTTCTGGTGTTATTCTGTTATCATTTCAGTGTTATTGTGGTGTTGTTTTGGTTATATTGTTGTTCATCTACCATTTCTAGCATTTTATTTATATTATGCATACTTTTTATATCTAGAATATTACAAGTGGTATCAGAGCACTTTCCTTGGCAGAAAATTGTGGGTAAATTATTTTTCAAGGTAGAGACGTATTCCGACATCTTTAAGCTGCAAAGATCTGTCGTTACGCGCATAAACCCGTGGTTGAGGGATTCATACATGCAGGGAATACAAGTGGTACTTAAGTGCACATATGTTGGCCACCCTTGTAACCCTTGTTGGTACCCCTTCGAGTGGTAGCACATTAGAAAACACCTGTATACATATCGACCTAGAATTCCTAAATCCCTCTTTAGATAAACCGATCGGTCGCCTGACTGCTATAGTGTCACTAAGAACAGCACTCGAGAAGATACTCTCTAGTACCTGGGTAGTCGGGTAGTACAGCTAAGGGCACAGTCTAGCCTCCTTAGTTGGTGCCCTGACATATTGGGCCGAGTACTATTGTTGGACCCCACACGTATATCAGAGAACTATAGCACAGGGAAAACCCTTGTTTGTAGAACCCTTGAATACCTAACCCTTGGGGACGGAAACAAAAAATAAAATAGACAAGATCTATTGTCGCGCAACTATGTTCGAGTTTCCAAATCACTACACATTTATTCCTGGTTAAGAATTTGGGAATTTCATCACTATTGTATTCTTCAGACCGGAGTATAACTCCACAGGTGTAAAAAAAAAAAAAAACGAGTCTGGAAATTTTTCCACCGTTATTTGAGACCTATTCCATTGGATTTATCTCTTCTCTCTTATCACATTCATACCTATCGTTTTTCAGTAAAATGTTTTACCCCACCTGCCCCTCTTTGGTTCCCTCGTCATCATGGCCGATAATTGTAGCCAAGACTTAGAAGCTCGCTTCAATACCTTGCAATCTAATTTCACAGAGACCCAACAAGAAGTGAGACAGCTCAATTCCAATATTGCCACCATCAATAAAACCATGCATTCCTCCATATCCGCCTCAATCGCTGAACTCAAATAAAACCTCAAACAAGACATAACTACCCATCTTGAATCTGTCACTTCGATGATCTGCACCAAACTGCATATCCCTACAGATCCCCCTTTATCTGACCCACCTTTTCATACTGAAGCTTAAACTTCCTCTCATTCCCATAATTTTTAGCCCCATCACTTTCAGCGTGACCTATGCCTTCCATGGGTGGATGTGACCAAATTCGATGGCTTAGATCCCACTGGTTAGGTAACTCAAATGAAACATTATTTCTCTTTGTGTGGCATTACAGATGACTTGGCCAAACTCTGGTATGGTGTTCTCCATCTAGATCAAGAACGTTGGCAATGGTGGCAATGGAGAAAAACTGCCCGTCAAGGGTATGTTTGTTGGAAACACTTTGTGGCAGATCTTTATGGATGCTTTGACACTGACACCAACCATTTAGGTTGTTTGACAATGTTGAAACAATCTGGCACAGTGGAAGACTTTCTAGCTACTTTTGAGCGACTAGATTTTCGTACAGAGGGCATGTTTGATGCTTTTTTCCGAGAATGTTTTATCAGTGGCCTCAAGGATGAGATTCATACCCATGTCCTCATGGATCGGCCTCAGAGTTGGGTGGAGGATACTAAACTAGCTAAGGAAGAACAACAAATTGTCTCTTCTCAAAACCAGAAACCCTCCTTTATTCCTCGCACTAAACCAGTAAATCCCAATCCTCATTCTACTCCACTAAAGATCCAAAAATTGACCAGGGCCGAAATGGCTGAACACCAACTCAAAGGCCTTTGTTATAATTTTGATGACAAATATTTTCCGGGACACAAGTGTAAGGAACAAAATCTTTTTCTGGCCATCTCAGAGGATGTTTCAGAAGAGGATGTTGAAGGTCCCCTTGTGTCTGAGTCACCTGAACCCACCGACATTACCCCTCCCTCAGACCCTCCCGAAGTAGAACCGGTCATTTCCCTAAATGCTCTCACGAGATTCTCTGCTCCCAAAACCCTCAAAATAATTGGCTACATCAAGCATAGGAAGGTCATCATTCTTGTTGATAGTGGCAGCACCCACAATTTTATTCATCGCCGTATTGCCCAAGAAACTAATTTCTATATTTGTGCAGTCAATAATTTCCAAATCAAGATTACCAATGGCGGGTCCATGAAATGTGGAGGGCGTTGTGAAAATGTGTGTCTCCAAATTGGTGACTACCACCTGAAATCTCATATGTTTTCTATCAACATGGGCAGTTGTGACATTGTGTTGGGTGCAGACTGGCTAAGGACTTTGGGTCCCATTCTCATGGATTTTAAAGAATTATCCATGCAATTCGACCAGGAGGGCCAACAATATAAGTTCCAAGGCATCACTGTCAGTTCCCCTGAGATCATTAGTTCCCATCGCATGGAAAAGATGCTCAAAAAAGGTCATTCGAGTGTTATTTCCAAACTCCATGCCATACAAGCAACTAAGACACCCTTTGTGCCGCGGGACCTCTAATCCATCCTCTCTAAACATCAAGTGGTTTTTTCCACTCCCCAGGGACTCCCTCCTTCCTGTGGTGTTCATGATCATTCTATTCCTCTTGTCCCAAGAAGCCTTCCTCCCAATATCCATCCCTATCATCACCCCTTTTCCCAAAAAAATGAAATTGAGAAAATGGTTCAAGAACTGCTTAACGCAAGTGTTATCCACCCTAGTATGAGCCCCTACTCTTTTCCTGTGATCATGGTCATGAAGAAATAAGGCTCTTGGTGCATGTGTCCTGATTTCCGCACCCTCAACAAACACACCACTAAAGACAAATTTCCCAATCCTGTCATTGATGACCTCTTGGATGAATTGAGTGGCGCCCAATTCTTTACTAAAATTGATCTTCATTCTGGCTACCACCAGATCCGTATGAAAGAGGTAGACATTCCTAAGACTGCCTTTATAACTCATGAGGGCCACTATGAGTTTTTGGTCATGCCCTTTGGTTTGTGTAATGCTCCCTCCACTTTCCAAAGCCTCATGAATCATGTCTTTCATCCTTTTCTCCGTCATTTTGTCTTAGTTTTCTTTGATGATATACTCATCTATAGAAAAACCTGGACAAACCATCCTGCTTGTGTGGATCGAGTTCTCCATCTACTCTCTCAGCACCAACTTTTCTTGAAACAATCTAAATGTGCTTTTGGTGCCTCAGAAGTCGAGTACTTGGGTCATCTTGTTGGAAAGCATGACGTCATGATGGATCCTAAAAGGATTGAATCTATGGAAGACTGGCCTCACCCAAAGACTCTCAAAATATTGCGTGGATTTCTGGGCTTAACAGGTTATTATCGCAAGTTTGTTAAGAATTATGGAAAGATTGCGACGCCTCTCACAACACTCCTTAAAAATAATTCTTTCACCTGGACTCTAGCAACTGCTCAGGCTCTTGAAACCTTGAAGATGGCCATGTGCACCACTCCAGTCCTGGCACTTCCTCATTTCCCAAAGACCTTTGTCCTGGAATGAGATGCTTCAAGGAAAGGAATTGGCATTGTCCTTATGCAAGAGGGTAGGCCTTTGGCCTTTACCAGCGGACAAATGTCTACACAAAATTTGGGCAAATCAATCTATGAAAAGAAAATGTTAGTTATTCTGCATGTCGCTGATCTTTGGCGTCCTTATTTATTGGGGAAACGCTTCCAAATTAAGATGGATCATCAAAGCCTAGAGTATTTTCTGGAACAACACATCTCCTCCCCATAGCAAAAAAAATGGGTGACTAAGCTCTTTGGATATGATTATGAGATTATTTACAAGAAAGGAAAAGACAATGTGGTTGCGGATGCACTTTCCTGAAAATATGAATATTAAGGGTCCCTTTTTTCTCTCTCCTTCATTGTACCAGATTGGCTCCAGGTCGTTCGCGAGAAATGGATACATGATCCCAAAATTTTGCATCCGATACAACAATTGCAATCCAATTCTTCAGTTTCCCTAGGGTACTCGTGGCTCCATGATGAGCTTTGATACAAAGGCCATTTGTATTTAAGTAAATAGTCAAAACTTAAATCCATGGTACTTTCTGAGCTTCATGCTACACCCACTATTGGGCACTCAGGGTTTACCAACGCCTATGACAAGGTCAAACGTTCTTTTTTCTGGGATGGTATGAAACAAGACATTCGTAATTTTGGGGTTGAATGTGATGTGTGCCAATGCAACAAGGGTGAAACAGTCAAATCTCCCGACACACTACAACTGCTTCCAATTCAACCTTCTATTTGGCAGGATATCTCTATGGATTTTATTGTAGGCTTACTTAAATTGGGAAATAAATCAGTCATCATGGTGGTCGTTGATTTCCTTTCCAAGTATGCTCATTTCTGTGCTCTTCAAAACCTATTTACAACAGCGATTGTGGTCTTGGCCCAAAATTGCATGAAGCAACAAGCAGATCAAGGTCGTTTTGAACGTCAATTTCCAGAAGGGGATCAGGTGTTTCTTTGACTACAAACTTACAAGAAAAATTCCCTCAAGGTTGACCATTTTTAGAAACTAGCGCCCAAATTTTATGGTCCTTATAACGTTCTCAAGCGTGTGGGACAGGTGGCCTATCAGTTAGCTTTTCCCAGTCATTCTAAGCTACATCATATTTTTCATGTTTCTTTCTTAAAGAAGGTGATTTGAACTAAGTGCCTAACTCAAACCAACCTTCCCGAGTTGGACGAAGAAGGCTCCATTTGGCTATAGCAAGAAGCATTTTTGGACCAGCGTGAGCATCTCCTACATCATCAAACCATCAAGGAAGTGTTATTCCAGTGGAAAGATACAACCCCAACAGATGCCACTGGGGAACCAACTACCATTCTGCAACAATTTCCACAACTCAAGCCTTGAGGACAAGGTTGTTTTTAAGGAGGGGGGACATGTTAGGGACCTAACCCCTCACGTAGGTAGAATAATATATTCCGATGTAATAAAGTTCAATATTAATAAGGCCTAGCAATAAGGAAGAATAAGTCAAATGTAAGAAGACCTAATAGAAGCTTTTGCTTCTAGAAGGATCTTCCTCTAGATGGTTCTTTTGATAGACATATTTAGTATACATAGGAGTCGAGGGTATGAGAACTGTTGTCTTGGATATTATTGTAATATAGCTCTGCTCGACTAGAGGTTTCCCCCTCGAAGAGGCAAGTGAACATTGATCTCAGTAATCAAAGTGCTCTTTCTGGTGTTATTTTGTTATCATTTCAATATTATTGTGGTGTTGTTCTGGTTATATTGTTTTTCATCTGCCATTTCTAGCATTTTATTTTTGTTCTGCATACTTTTTATATCTAGAATATTACAATTACTATTGTAAGGGAACAATGTGTATATGACCTAGAAAGTTCAAAAATGCAAATGAAACAGGGATTCAACAGGCCAGTTGAAGTATGGAAAGACTCACAAAATTAAATGCTACTAAGCTAAGTACTAGAATGTAGTCAGAGACAAAAGAAAACAAAGCAAACCAAGAAAACAAAGAAAACCTCGGAGATTAACCCACTGAGGAGAGTCCCCATTATGGTCGTCGGTTATGTTTGCGGTGAAAATCCCCTATGATTGTGAGAAAACCAAAACATATCAATGACCATGTAAAGATCAACAAATTCCAATAAAATCAAACAGTAAGAAGTATGCAACTAATATGATCAAAATAACTAACTTTTGCGAAAGAAAGCAAGAATAAATTACCCGAGATCCAATGTTAGATGTAGATCCAAAGCTTGAATTTCTTTCATTCCTTCTCAATTTTTCCTTGAACCTGCAAAACTTTCACACACAGGATTACAAGAGAAAGTAGTTATTTTGATAACTAACTAGTTAATTTGATCAAATATAAAAATATTTACAACATTTAGTGTTTTAGATAAACATATATTCAAGGACAATGAATTACATATTAAGAACACCAAAATTCAAAGGAATGATCATCTTATTATTAAAAACAACAATTTGAGGTAAAGTCTTTACCTGCTTTGTTGCAACACTACTCTTCAAAAGGACACTAGGTCCATCCACCCAGGCTATTGAAAATAAGGTAAACCTCTAACTCTGATACACTAATAGACTCAAAGAAAACTCAGGAAATTTTCTTAGTCACATAGACAAGTGTACAAAAATGGCTAGAAACAAGGGTTCCCAAGTTTGAGAACAAGAATAACAAGGGAAGCTCAGGGGCTTGTAGACGTAGCGAGATTTCGCCAACATTGGTTTTCTTTCGCATGCAGTCATTCATTACCTTTCCCATTGGGTTCATGCTTTATTTAAAACATCTCCAAACAGTTAGAGAAGGTTGACTACATGCAAGAAGAGTCAGGAAACTAACCAAACTCATTACTCAACTTGCAATTACTCGAAAATAACCTTTTTTGAGCATTTAATGACATGTACATGACTTTCCTTTAAAAAACTCACATATATGTGTTGTATAACTATTAGGGCACATACAAGTTCAAAAAAAATGTTTTTTTATAATCTAAAAAAAAATATGGAAAAAAAAACCTACAAATAGACTAGAAACAAGCCTAACAAAGTTAGGCATATTTCAATCATGGCAATTGACATTATAACATTTACCCCTCAAACAAAATAAATATATATATATATATATATATATATATATATATATATATATATATTTAAACATCCTTTAAAAAAAGGATTTTCATGCTTCCCTTAGTGACTTTTCCATTTACTTTCTCCGTGTTTGTAAGAGTAGTTGCTTGTAGTGGTGACTTTTCATTTTATGAGTTGTACTTTTCATTTGTTAACCCTATATTACGATTGTCTGGACTATGTTTTTTTCCTCTTAAGACATTATTTCAAGTACACCATGCAAACTCTTCAAGAAAAAGTGGCCAATCATATGTCATGTAAACATAGTTTTTGTTGGACCTTTCTAGTATTTTTATTGGGAATATGATGATTTCTCTTGAGTATATTCTTATTGGAAATAAACTTTTTCTTGTGGCTCTTATTGGGAACTCTTTTCTCTAGCTTTTGTTGGGAACTTTCTAATATTTTTATTGGGAATATGTGTTTTTAATGATGATTTCTCAAGGGTATATTCTTATTGGAAATAAAAAGTTTTCTTTGCTCTTCTTATAAGATGTTTGTATAAGAATGTTCACATTTAACTATAATATATATAATTTATTATTGCAAGTTTAATTATTTTTATTATATTATATTGTGAAATTTTTATTCAACTGTGTATTTTGTTGAAATTTTGAAAATTTTTTATATTTCAAGTGGACATTCCATTCATATATATATATATATATATATATATATATTACAAAAAAGTGGAGAATATATTAATATAGCAGTGATATGACCACTGTGAAAATATCTACAAAATTCAAGCATGCATCTTGTGCATGAAGTCCAAAATTAGATATATGGGGGTCATAAGACAAAGCCCAAAAATGTCTAATATGTCTTAGATTCCAAAATTTGATTACTATGGAGTTAAAAAACTGCAAACAGTGTGTCTACAAAGTAGCCAAAATTGGGCAAGAGCCAAGAGAGGAGAGGAGCGTAGTTACACCTGCTACTCTGGGTTCGGGGGACCTTCATTCAGTGATGCCTTCACCCCTACACCTTGTTGGAGGGTCGTCCTAGCGGCTTGAATCTCCAGCTTTTCCATCCTGGACTCTAAATCTGCAATTATTTCATTAACCTGTCGCATCATTTGAGTGAGGGCCTCCATAGCTTCCTGCCTGAGTTAAATTAGGTCTTCTTCGAGCATCTCAAACCTTCTTCCACTTTCCCCATCCAGCCAGAGAAGAAACCTTCTATGTGCGCTTAGCTTTTCCTGCAACTTGTGGGTTTCTTGTTCTGGCGAAGGTGGGGGAATGGGGGGAGCAACAGACTCAGAGATGGAGGCCATTCGTCGGGTTTGAGGATAATACGACAACGTATGGAGGGCAAGGGACCATGCAAGAGGAGTCGAGCAAGACAGGCATTCACCCAAGGATAATGTTGAGCCGCAAGATTCAACCACCCTTAATTTAACTGCAGGACGGGCATGCGACGCCATGATGCAGAGGGACCTCGCACGAGCGCCTTGCAGGAGAGAGATGGCCTTGGTACTAGAGTGCTTGAGGGGCGTGAGGACAACCTCATGCAGGAGTGTGTGGAGTGACGTGATTTGGAGGGAGAAGTACCATCGCATAAGGGAGACGTCAGGCGCTGAGATGATGCCACGAATCAGGACGAAGGGAGGAGCATCGTCCATCTGCCCCCTGGCACGGGACCACCTATGGGTCGCCCACCTCATACCGTTAAGGGATTGGGGCAAAGGACAGAGTTCCATTGAGTGAGAGGAGCCCCATGCTCAAGGGAGTGGTGGATTTAGTTGCTTGATCTGCTTCTTCATTTAAATGCCGGAGTACATGAAAAAATCAATTTTCCAGAAGGATTTAGAGAGTCGTTGGATTTTCTTGAGGAGTTGTCGAAGTTTCATTTGATTTGGTAATGAGTTACTGACCAAGGCTTGGATTAGGAGCCAAGAATCTCCTATCACCGAGATTTCATTGATGTCGAGCTCCCGAGCTTGAGTGAGGCATTGCCAGAGACTCAAAGCTTCTGCCATGTTATTGGTGTTTTCCCCTAATCTCCAAGAGTAGACCAGTCCTAAGATTTTGTCGAAGCCAAAAAGAACCCCTCCCCCTCCTACCGCCCCTAAAAAAATCCTAAATATTATTATAATTTCTTTCACTGAATAAATTTACAATTTTATCAATTTTAATAGTTAATTCAACATAAACATTTTAAATATTATTATATTTTTTTTATTATGAAAAATTACAATAATGAACATATACAACATGAAACATCGGTTATATAAATCCATGTAGATATCTCCAAAAACTCATAAACTCATAACTTGCATTATTTTAGAAGGACTTCAAAAGGGTATCTCTAATCTTAAATTTTTGCAGTTTACAATAGTAAAATGTGCTTCCATATGCTTTGCATTATTTGTCATTTTTTCGATGTTTTAAACTATTAATCACAATTCATATTCACGACAAACAAGTTAGAGCTGATTCATAATTATATATTACATACATCGGTGGTGAGGTCTAACTTGATTATTTATCCTGGAATTAATAGTTTGAAAGGTCGACAAATAATGCGAACATCCAAAAACACATCGCTTAACCATGGGTTCCAACCCTATAACTAACATTAATCATAATCATTATTTAATAATGAAAAAACAATTATAAAAAATAATAATATTTTTTGTAATATTAAATATTATTATTATTAATAATTAATATTTTATTGGTAGGAATTGAATTGTATTTCTCTCTTATATAAGTGATTTGATTAGGTGAGTATCACATCGGATTCTATTTTCAAAAACGAGTAACAAATAACTACAATGATTCTGTTTTGATATATGTTGCTCATCATATCATCACATGTCTTGTTCACATAATTAAAAGTTAAATTTTTTTTAAGAAAAAAAAAAAATTATTACATTTTAAATATAAAATTAGGAATGAATTTGGATATTTTAGTTTGGATTTTAAAATTAGAATCACATGTTTTGTTGAGATAATTATTATATTTTAAATATAAAATTATGTATGAAAGATAATTATTATATTTTAAATACAAAATTATGTATGAAATTAGATTTTTTATTTGGATTTTAAAATTAGAATATTAAGATGGTTATTTCACCTTTTTGCAATGGGTGTTTCATTGTGGAATGAATTGTTTTAAAATATTTATTTTTTTTGGGTAGATTATTAATATTTAAAAATATATTTAGTTTTGTATTTAAAAAAAATTATAAATATTATTAATCGAAATTATTTATATTTAAAAAATATTTATATACCAGATAAGTTTAGTGAACTAGTTTAAGTGGTTAAGTATTTTAAACTTTATGTAAGAAGTCTTGGGATTGATCCTTGATCTTATTGCATGTCTCACTTGATATCTCTATCGAGTTATACATCCTAGTAGAACCTTCTAAATATGTATCGTTGCCTTTAAAAAATATATTATATAAAATGAATATAACAATGAAAAAGGGAAATTGATTATTATTGAATTGTATAGCTCACTAGAGATTGTAATATCCATCCCATTTATAACAATGACAATAACATATATCGACCCAATATAGTATGTTATATAAAACTAAAAATATAGTAATTATAAATATAATGTGGGCTAAGTAACAATCATTCTCAAATCTCTATATATATAAAAATAATAACTTAAAACAAAGTCATATCAATTATTAGAAGAAAGGGAATCTCATGCAATTCTATTTGACACTATTCCTATCTAGTTTTTTTTTATCAATCCACAATATCAAAGTTGAGTTTTGTGGTATCAAGCATTAATGTGTGTGTGTGTGTGTGTGAGTTGCACCGACATAAAACCATCTTAATTCAAAATGTTTTAAGAACCAAGATATTAACTCGCGATCTTTTAATCATTGAGAGATGTGCATATCAATTGTTTTTTTTAACCCTTCCAAAATTAAAATGTATCTACACCAATGTATGTAAAATAATCAATGCCATTTTAATTTACTATGTTTAGTCTTAATTTATTATTATTATTTATTAATTATATCTTATAGTTAATTATGAGTAATTATAGTAAAAATGTAATTATAGTTAATCACAACTAACAATGATCAACTTTAAATAAATGTGGTAACATATAATCAGTCATAGATAAGCATAGTAAACCATAGTTGTCATCATTGACCATAGTTAGTCATAATTATGGTATTGTCATTAACCATAACATGATCATGACCATGATTTCCTATAGTCAAATGTAGGGAACCATGAAGAACCGTAATTAAACATGATCAATCACAAGCAAAATAATTTATTATTATTATTAATTACTAATTAATTACTACAAAATTATGACTGACTATACTAACTATAATCAAGGGTGGGGTGGTATGCATAGAGGGGATCATCTATGATCCCAAAGGAAAATAGGAATCAAACTTTCCTTAGGGTCTAGGATTTTTCCTCTAATAATGAAACAAAGGCATTGGTAGTCATTCAAGGTTTGTGAAGGCTCAAAGCACAAGGGTGAGAAGATCTATAGTGGTTGGGGATTTGACGGAAATAATTAGTTACCATTTTCACTAGTCACACCCTCAAAACCTTCACCTATCGCATTGTTCATCACTCTTTATCTTGGACAAGGATTTTGAAGCAATTAGATTCTATCAACTTCTAAGAGCCCACAATCAAGGCATTAACCACTTGGCCAATCTTGGTGTAGGTTTGAACGAAGACATATTGAAAATAAAAGGGAGGTCACATTTTATGAACCATTCCCATGATAATTTTGTACGATTTGAACATAATGGGCTCAATCCTTGAGTTTCTTGTCACAAAGAGCTCTTGCATTACAAATTTATGGGATTTAAATTCTACAAAATTTCAATGGTTTCTCATGTTGGTGCATATTATCATCAAGAGCTCCATGGAGTGTTCTTGTTTTACATGCGGTCTATTGTTTTGTGTCATATGGTCTGCAATAATGGTTCTCTCCCTCTCCATTTCCCTCGGCCTCTACTTTATATGAATAATATTGGGAGGAGATAGTGGCACCATCCAGTATTTCCCAATGACTAGGTTCAGGTCTTTTGAGGTAGCTTCATTTGTTGAACCAAGTTCAACTTCAATTTGGCTCCCAATATTCTTTATGCTTGGCATGGCACATCTCAAAGGTGATGGGTGCATGAGGTGCATGTCAGAAGAAGTGTGGCATAGTGTTAAATAATGTGAGCATGGGGTGGCAGAAGCCTAGCAACTCATGGTGTCCACAGATTCATAGTGGCATCATTGGCATGATGATTTGGAGGTCAAAATCTCACTGGAACTTTAGGAGAAGGACCTTTTCATCATTGGAATATTTTTTCAACTCAAACATATTCATGAGTTGAAGAGAAAAGTGCATTGCATAGAAAATTTTTGGAATTAAACTTGAAGTTGGACTTTGAGCATCCTTGGTCACTTGAATTGTTGAATTTCCCAATATCCCTAAAGAAGTGACCTAATTCCCTCCTTATAAACCTTTTGAAGAAATATAATGTGGTGATTATGTATTGAAGTTGGATCTTACAAGAGATGGATAAGATTCTTGTTCTAAAGAATATTCATCCAAGGCCTCAAGTCAAGAATATTCCAAGTGGGAGTCTCAAGTGCCTGAACATGCCCTATAGGGACCTAATTTTGATCATTCCTATTTTAAGATATGTATTGCCTAATGTATTGCCTAGTTAGATTTATTTTGGGTCAATTCATCAAGGTTCTATGCAACAAAGGATATGATTTTTTTTTCTTAAGGGTTGTGGTCCTTCTTTTTATGTTTTGTATTATGATTTTGTATGGATAGGTCATAGTTTTATTCTAATACAAAGATAATTGTTATTGTTTAAAAAAATAACTTTAATAAATATAATTAATTTTAGGCAATCATATTCAATCATAACCAATAAGGGTAAATTTTAATAAATCATAGTCAACCATCATTACTTATAATTAACTATAAGAAATTATATTTAGCTATTTTCAAACATGGTCTACCAAGGTTAACCATAAACATGTTCAACCATAATCAATAAAAACTCATTATTGTTAATTATAAGTAATAATAATTAACTATAAGGAACCATAGTCAACTATAGTCCACCATTATCAACCATAGTCAAATCTGGTCCACCATAGTAAAATAAAGTCAACTATACTCAACCATAGAGAATGCAGTCAATTAATCAACCATTACCAACTATAACTAATTATAGTCCATCATATACCATGGTGGTAAACCATAAGAAACCATATTCAATCAAATAAATCTTCAGCTAATCATAATCAACCATAATTATTTATAATCAACTATGGACATACATAGTCGAATTATAGTGAAAAAAAGTCAAGCATAAGGAAATTTAGTTTAACTAAAATCCACCATTCAACTATTGTTAATCATATCCAATCATGGTTAATTATGGTAATCTTTAATAAACCATCATCAATCATGGTAAAGTATTATAATTAATTGTGATATGGTCAATTTTAGTGAACAATAATCAACTTGAGTCAACCATGATTAATCACAGTCAACTATAATTAACTATAATAAAAGGTAGTTAATATTGATCAACCATGGCCCACCATACT
Organism: Picea engelmannii; assembly: GCA_009831015.1. NCBI lineage: Eukaryota > Viridiplantae > Streptophyta > Pinopsida > Pinales > Pinaceae > Picea > Picea engelmannii. The sequence continues at coordinate 743,559 of ML777344.1, forward strand.
CAACTATGCTCACCTAAAAGTCATTCATGATTAATTGAAGTAAAAAAAAACGAATCACCATAATCAACTATGTTGAACTATAATCAATTATAATAAACCATAGTAAACTACACAATCATATTCAACCATAGATATTCATGATCAACTACAACAAATCATAGTCATCCATAATCAACTACAATGAACAATATTCAATTTTTCAGAATTCAAATATATAAAAAAAAAAAAATCCTAACTCCCTTTGAACATAAAAAGGTAACCTAACTCTTCATAGTTTAAAGAAAATGGATATAGAAAACATCAAATCATTAAAGAAAATGGATATAAAGAACATCAAATTATTAAATCATTTAAATCATTTCAAAATGCCTATAAAGAGCCACGAAATAAGGTCAATATGTTGATGATATTATCACTATATTTATTAATAAAATAATAAGAATCTTTATTGATAAAATTACAAGAATCTTAAAAAACCATCATATCATGGAAACTTTTAAACCTCATAACATCATTAAAAAAATGGGGAACTTTTTTAAGGATCCCATAGATCCTATGTACTGTCTTCAAAAATTTTATTTTTTACATATATATATATATATATATATATATTAATACTATATATAATATTTACATAAAAATATTATTAAATATAAAAATACGTATTTTATTAATAATAAAAGAAATTGTGTTTTTAATTTTTTTTATATATTTATGTTTTGATAATTTCTAAATTTTAAATTTGATTAAATTAAAAAATATAAATAATATAAATTCATTTTTAATAATAAAAAATATAACTTTTAAAAGTTTGAATTTTATGTATTTTTAATAAAATTGAAATCAATAGAGATTTACATTTATTTAATTTTTTAAAAATTAAATAAAAAAAAAAGTAAAATATACTATTTTAGAAATTTGTAATACATAATAATTAAAACTTGAATTAAAAAAAACTTCTAATGGAGAAAGATTCAAAAGGGTCAAAGGAAGAGAGGAAAAAACACATATTTATTTAGTTATCAAATAATTTTTTAATTAAAAAACTCATAAACTGAGTAAAAATGGAAATTTCCAATTTACAAAGTGGAGTATAATTTTAAATGGCATTGACTTAAGGCTCCAAGCCTAAGGCTTGACAACTCCAGGGTTCGAAACATGGTGGGGACTGTGTAAGAGGAAGAGGGCGGCGGGCGACCAGGTCATTACATGTTAAATCTATCTGCGGGAAGCATATCATTCCCGATAATTTGATTTCAACTTCGTTTTAATTCGATGTGCCTCAGGTTTTGCTCTCACTGGCATTTTTCGGACGCGCTTCTATTTTCATCTGCTTCAGATTTGACAGTTTTTGGGGAGGTTTGAGTTTTCTGTGGTTTTTGTCCTTTCCCATTAATTCAAGGTCTCGAAATACGTGAAGGCTGCAATAACACTATCAATTTATTGACCAATCAAAAGTTAAAAAAATATTATTTTTGTTATATAAAAAAATATTATTTTTTACTTGTTATGTTAAACATTTAAACTTATATAAATTTTTTGAGTCAACACAAAACTAATATTAAAGTCAATGCTAACTCATTGCTATATACTACCTTCGGCAGTACAAAATGCTAACTCATTTCTATATACTACCTAACTCATTTCTATATACTACCTTCGACAGTACAATAAGGAGGTCTATATAAATTATTTATCATGGAAACTTTTAAACCTCATAATATCATTAGAAAAATGGGAAATTTTTTTAAGGATCCCATTGATCCTAAGTAGAATAAGGAGCTCTATATTAATTATTTTCCATGTATAAATTTTTATTAATGAGATGGGTTGTTCAATTCAAATTGGGATTAAGGAACATATTGTTAATATTAATTACAATCATATTCATTTTTATGTTTTCATTAAGCATCTTTTAAAAAAAAATTACATATATGTATATATATATTGAAGAAGCTAAGGTTTTTGTCAAACTTAATAATTACTGAATTTTTTTTTAATTGAAGCAATTATCATATATATTAAAAGAAACTTGCACCATATAATAAGTTAATACAAATTAAAAATTGAATGTTTGATATCAAGGTTTCATATAATAAGTTAATACAAATTAAAAATTGAATGTTTGATATCAAGGTTTCAAAAAGACTTAAAATTTCAAAACGGTTGCCTACTATCTCATTAGTTCTTATAGTTATGTTAACATAATTGAAAATTATATTGGTATAAATATAATACAAATTAAAAATTGAATGTTTGATATCAAGGTTTCAAAAATACTTAAAATTTCAAAATGGTTGCCTACTATCTCATTAGTTCTTATAATTATCTCATTAGTTCTTATAACTATCTCATTAGTTCTTATAGTTATGTTAACATCATTGAAAATTATATTGGTATAAATATAATAAATTGATCTAACAATAAAATTATCTTATAAAACATAAAGAAACCTGAGCTCTATATAAAGAAACTATATTATAACCACTGAGGAATTCTTATTTGATATTTTCCTAAAAGTTGAGCTCTAGGAATGCATTTTAATATCCCATATCTTCATGCATTTGTTAGATTGTTTCTTCATCCCTATTTGTTACTTTAACAAACCCAATGGGAAATTTTGGAAGGGAGAATAGGGAGTGTGATCTCATAACAAGACTAAGAACCAATCCATAGAGCATGTTGTAGTATGCTTCCAACTTTTTAATTTGATATCTTTAGCAAGCCACTATTGTTGATAATTTAGCATTATTAGATATACATAGGTCAAGATGAGTTTACATTCTATTGCTAAAGTAAGAGAAGGCCACCTAAATATCCTTAATCTAGTCAACACTCTGTTAGAATGTTGTGCTTGTTTCACCACAGACAATGCTACACCATTATCACCCAACCATAGGCACAAATCCACCCTCGAGTACATTAACCTTTGTAGAAAGAATGATTCCAGGAAGCCACACCATAACCAATAGATAACCAAGAGAGCGCACCTTTTCCAAGGGTAGCGCACAAGAGAAAGTACCAGAAAGACTAAATAAGAGAAAATTGTTCAACTGCAGTTGTTGTTGCTCCTCCTCCAAACTTGCGCATTATTTCTGGTTTTCTTAGTGAGAGTGAGTGAACAAATGAGCCAAGATGTCCTCTATTTATATTAATATGTCCAGTGACTTTTCTGGTTGAGTCGGCTTGACTTTCTGGTAATTATACTTTCTATTTATCTTTTTCCTGTGAGGTCGAATTGTCTTCATGGAGGATAATACCTTAATATTATATATTTTGTTGAGTCGACATGTCTTCTAAGGTTTTCACACATCTTTTTAGGGTTTCTCTTGCTTTTAGAATATTCTATTCTAGTCAAAGATTGCATATGGAGGTTAATACCTCCCGCAAATACCATAATATCAACACTCCCTCTTAGCTAGGGAGGTATTAATGGTCTCAAACACATCCATCCATCTTCACATGGCATGGGAAAGAGTCACATAGTCTTGTAGACCATTCTACATGTAGCATCATCATAAGTATCATCATTACTATCAACATCATCTGGTAGAAATCATCAAAACGTATTGTCGTACTTGTTCTTGGTATTATTCTGTCATAGACAATATCACAATGTCCATGAGCCTCATTTAGATATATTGATGATCCATCTCCACCACCATGTGTCTAGCACCTCAAGTCATTTGTGTCCCATGAAAAGAATAATGACCTCATCAGATCCACAATCACCTCATAGTTGATCCTCTCATAGGATCATTCTGTGAATGCATTTAGCTCGATGGTATCGAACATGTATGTCTAACACCTCGGGTCGTTCTTGTCCCATGACAAGAATTATGACCACATTGGAGCCACAAAAACCTCATGGTGATCCTCTCATAGGATCACTCCATGAATGCATTCAACTCGATGCTATCAGACACGTGGAATTGCACCTCAATCACCTCGAGTCCTCAGTCTGTCAAAGACTACATCAGGGTGCATCTACTATGGATGTACATGTTCCCTATCTCCCCTAGTCTACAACCCAATTCATGTGGATATAGATTGGGCCTGATGCTTATCAGGGCTACTCACCTACTCGTGAGATTTTCAAGGCTCGATGCAATTCACACATAGGATATCTAACATCAAATCAAATATTCATTCCGTCGAAGATTACATCTGGGCCTATTCCCACATGATCAAGTCTGTTTGATCAATCTTGGAATATCATAACGATGTTGCAATCATCAATACTCCCTCAAGGAAACATTTACATTCATGTCAAGCTTGTCCCAGATAGAGGATTAGTGAAATTGTCAACTATCTTCTCATCTGTGGATAAGTGATGGAGCCTCACTTCTCCTTTCTGCACCATGTCTCTGATGAAGTCTTGCAATATTATTCATCTCAAACTATGAAGTCAAATCCCTCTATCTGAGAGAATCCTCGGGCCACGCTTTCGTTTGTTGCATGCCCTTTTACATTCTACAAAGTGTCATGAAACTATGTTGTCTTATTCTTGATCACTGACTCCCTCTCATATTTATCCTTTATGTCCTACCCAGGAGAAGAAACAAGAAAATAAAATCTCAATGGTATGCTCCATGGAAGATATCCTGCCTGGAGTCTAGGTCAGTAACCAAGAAAATATCCTAAAGGAGATCAACTTCATCTCATAAAAAATAATCATTTACATAAGGAAAAGATTATCTTCTAGAGATGAGATCAACAAGTGTATCTCTAGTATTAAGGGGTTAGTATAATGAGCATAACTTCAATAGATCAAGATGTAGCATAAGATCATAAAAAATCCATAACAACTAGATACATATCAATTTTTAAATAATCAAACCTGGAGTCTTCACTGCTAGGGAGGGTGTGCTTGTTCCTATGAATGTACTGAATTAAAAATAACTGCTTGGACAAGGTCTCGTGTACATCCCCTGCAAACACACCCATGCTTTGTTGGATGATATAACTTGAATAGAATATACAAGTGCATACCTTTGAAATTTGTAGTATCGTTCAACTTGTCTTCTAATATGAAACTAGACACCACCTTGACAAGAAGAGGTTAGAAAATGAATCAAAAAGGTTCAATGATTAGAAAAAGATAGAAACCCTAAAATTTCAACTTTGATAACAAAAATAAAATTTTGACCAAAAGTCAACCTTTGACTTTGACCCAAAAACTCAAACTTGATGTTTTTGTTGGCTGAGGGCACCAAGAGATGCGTTGGGTTAGGGTGCACTTGGATAACAAAAAATTAGTCCTAATACTTCACAAAAAAATTCACTGCAATTGGTACTGCAACTGGTGTTGGCACTGCAACTAGTGTTGCAATTGGAATTGCAATTGGTGTTGCAACTGTCACTACAACTAATGCTGTAAATGGCACTATAAATAGAATTGAAACTAGTATTGGAATTGGCACTACAATTGCAATTGGGATACAATGAGTTTGACCAAGAGTTGTGGATCTACCTTCCAGTGGTTAGACTGTTTTGAAGGTGGTGTGGGCCGATAACATGTTAGAATGTTGTGGTCGTTTCACCATAGAAAATGGTACACCATTATCACCCAACCATAGGCACAAAGCCACCCCCGAGCACCTTAAACTTTGATAAAAAGAATGATTCTAGGAAGCCACACCATAACCAATAGATAATCAAGAGAGCGCACCTTTTCCAAGGGTAGCACACATGAGAAAGTACCAAAAAGACTAAACAAGAGAAAATCATGCAGTTGCAGTTGTTGTTGCTCCCCCTCCAAACTTGCACACTGTTTTTAGTTTCCTGAGTGAAAGTGTGTGAAAAAATGAACCAAGACGTCCTCTATTTATATTAATATGTCCAGTGACTTTTCTGGTTGGGCCGACCTGACTTTCTGGTAATTATATTTTTTGTTTATCTTTTTCCTATGAAGTCGACTTGTCTTCCTGGAGGATAATACCTTAATATTATATATTCTTCTAAGTCGACATGTCTTCTAGGGTTTTCACGCATCTGTTTAGGGTTTCTCTTTCTTCCAAAATATTATATTATAGTCAAAGTTTACATATGGAGGTTAATACCTCCCACAACTACCATAATATCAACACACTCCTCCTCTAGACCCAATGTAGATTAGATATTTCACATGGGATACAACAATTGGAATGTTTGTGTCCCTCCATACTATTTTTGGCTTTGAAAATGAACCCAAATATAGAACCAAAGGGAGAATCAAACGAATTCTAATAAACAGGAAATCGAAGAGAAAACTACCCATAGAATCAGGAGCATGAAAAAACCAAACCTCTATTCACAAAGAGATTCAGTAGATCGAAACCAGACTGCACAACCTTATCAAACATGGGAAGAAAAACGAGTTGAATTGGGCCTTTGAGCCTAACCAAGTCAACCATCCAAGAATACCTACAAGGACCAAAAACTATATAAAACAAAATCCCACCTTCATTGCATTGTAACATCATGTCAAGTTTAATTCTCATCCCACTACTCCACTTGGAGAAATGAAGGGAGGGGGGGTTGTACTATGCATTGAGCCATTGTTAATTCCCATCTCATCCACCTTAATTTGAAATTTCACTTGTCCTTAACATCCAGAGGCATGCCAATTCTAAAGTTTGGAAATAAAGGATTCATGGGAGACCCTTCTCCACATTTAAACTCAACATTCCAAGCTTACATGAAACCCCTTCATTTTCCTTAATGTCCACTAGGTTATGAAATCCCTCAAAATCTGATAGTACTCAATCATCATAACTCCTTGCCACCCCTTGATATATTTGAATCAATCTAGAGAAGCTTGTGTTCTAAGAGATGAACTAATTTTACATTTGATGAATTATGATTAAATAGTCTCCAATTACAATTAGATTTTGATCCCATTAGTTTTGAGAATATTCAACCCTTGACACAATTCCAACACTTCTACTTTATTATTAATAGATTCTCCTCACCCCCAAAGTTTAGCTCACAATTTCCTTTGATATTAGAGACAATATCTCTTCCTCTGCACCTACCACTGCATACTCTAAAAATAAATTAAAGAGGTTATCAAAATAGAAAAACAACCTACAACTTGGATAGGGATAACGAGTTAAAGATTAGTCAAAACTAGATTCCTACCCTACACAACTCCAAAACTCAAAATCAAGGTTAATTTATGCCCTTAAATTAAAATTAATTATTTTATTGTAATTAACTAATTATCTTAGTAATTAAATCAAATAAATAATTAATTTTAATTCAAACTAATTCATTTAAATAATGTTTTTAATTTCAAATTAATTAATCAATCATTTAGGTTTTTAATTTAATTTAAATCTTCTTAATCCTAACAGTTTTCTCCGTATTCTAAATTCGTTGTTATATTTCTAACTAAATTAAAATGTTAGGGAAGGGAAATGGATTTTTTATTTAAAATTTAATAGTTGAGTTAAAAGATTTCAAAAGTTTGTTTTCAAACAAGAATTTAATAAATAGCATGATAATAAATAATAAGAAAATTCAAGAATGAATATGAAAATTAGAAATTAACGTTGGCACAAATTTTGAAAGAATTTAAAATTAAAGCTACCTTAGTTTCCTTTTAAATTTCACCACGCAATATATATATATATATATATATATATATATATATATATATATATATATATAAACTAAGAAATTTGTATATTAAAAAAGGGTTTTGAAGTCTGTCAATGTGTTGAACCTGCACAGAATAGATCTAGCTAGAAAATACTACACACATTTGTAGAGAGAAATTAAGAAAGAAGAAGCAAGATAGAAAGAATTGAAGAATTCTCATTAATCGTATTCCACACTCAAAGAGTGAATAATTTACAATAGATATAGGATGCATGAGTAACTAATGAGCCATAGTGGTGGTCTAGATTGATCTAGACACACACCACCAGTTACAAGAGTAATTTGCCACCTAGTCTAGTCTCTCAGGCAGTTACAAGAGTGAACTGCCACCTAGCTGAGTTAACTAGTCAACTAGTCTTCAGTTAAGTGACTGAACAAAGAGTAGTGAGTTGGTGATGATCCCAATGTTGCATGGTGACAAAACCAATGCAACATCTAAACTCAACTCAACTAGTCAAACTGAAGTGTCAATTGAAAAAGAATATTCTCCAAGTGGAATATTCTCCCCTAAAATATAGGAGACTAGATAATGACTAATTATGACTAATAAACAAGGAATAACCTTAGAAAAAAGAAATCCTACGTGTGTGTGAAGTAACTCCAACACCCCCCCTGAACATCACTATGGTGGAAATAAAGAATGGGTCCCAGCTACGAGGCCATGTTAGGTACCCAAATACAAAAGATACACTGAACTAAATGAGGAAAGAGGGAAAACCTCATGGGAACAAAACCCGCCCTCAAATTACAATGCATAAAATAAAAAATGAGAAGGAACAAAAAATATTTGCTAAGCAACCATGTCCTTCACTCCAAGAAGACCTCACAATTGTGCAAGTTTGTGCTCTTTGAAGATTTTTTTGAAGATGTAGATGTCTGCACGGATCTGATGAAGTATATGCATCATTGATATTTGCACACATATCCACGTTATCTTCTTGTAATGAATAATATCCAAATAAATTTTGGATGAAATTTTGAAAACCGTACGGTCATTTCCACAAAAATGCTGAAATTTTATTGATTTTGAAACAATCATAACTTCAGTTTCTGGACTCCATTTTGGACGATATGTTTTTTGAAATTGGATATTTTCCCAAGAGGAATTCAAATATCCAATTTGTTTCTACAAATGTTTCTCAGAAAATATCATAATGATGTCTGATGTGCGAGACTCCCTTTTTGACTCCTGATATGCATGCATGGTGCATGCAAAAGTGTCTGGATGTGACTCCTGAGATGCATGCCCTATATATTCCACATGAATTTCAGAAAACAAATCTGAAATGGAGTAGACATCATCTTCAATTAATGGAATACAAATTTCTTCAAATACTTTTGTAGAAGACTCTTCATAATAAGAGACTTGATCTTCTGATGGCTTCTCTTATGGCTCTATCTGTTCGACCTCTTGCATGAAATCTTCACAATATTCTTTATTCCCAAATAGAACCTCCAATCTGGTCCATAATTCATTTGGATTTAATCCTTGTGATTCTTCATATACTTTATGGAAAAGTTTGGGAGAAACAGACATGCCGATACTTCCTATGGCCATATCTTGTCTATTGAGAAAGTCATTTTTCTCATCGACAGAATCAGGTTCTGCTTCCATTGCCATAGTTATTTGGTACAAGCCTCTGCATCTAAGATGAAGCAAAATTTTTGGCTTCCATTCCAAATAGTTATGAGGCGTGAGAAGTATTTCCGGTGAATAATCCATCTTTTTGTTGTCTTCAAACTTTTGTACCTGCAAAAAATGATTTGGTGTAGCTTTTTCTTAGTAGTCCGTCGGCTCTGATACCATGTAAATGTGTTGAACCTGCACAGAATAAATCTAGCTAAAAAATACTACACACATTTGTAGAGAGAAATTAAGAAAGAAGAAGCAAGATAGAAAGAATGGAAGAATTCCCATTAACCGTATTCCACACTCAAAGAGTGAATAATTTACAATAGATATAGGATACATGAGTAACTAATGAGCCATAGTGGTGGTCTAGATTGATCTGGACACACACCAGCAGTTACAAGAGTAAATTTCCACCTAGTCTAGTCTCTCATGCAATTACAGGAGTGAACTGCCACCTAGCTGAGTTAACTAGTCAACTAGTCTTCAGTTAACTGGTTGAACAAAGAGTAGTGAGTTGGTGATGATCACAATGTTGCATGTTGACAAAACCAATGCAACATCTAAACTCAACTCAACTAGTCAAACTGAAGTGTCAATTGAAAGAGAATATTCTCTAGGTGGAATATTCTCCCCTAAAATATAGGAGACTGGATAATGACTAATTATGACTAATAAACAAGGAATAACCTTAGGAAAAATAAATCCTACGTTTGTGTGAAGTAACTCCAACAAATTCGTAGTTTACAAGTATTACAATATCAGATTGTTTGTCGTAGAGATGGTGTTCTATATGCCATAATATTTCTTTGAAATGATTACATTAAAAAATGGACTATGTGCAACCAAAAGAAAAATGAGAGCATCAAACATGTAAAAAATAAAAAGAACTTCCTTAATCTTAGAGATGTAGAATGATTTCTAGATTATGATAATCCTCATCAGGATGTTCCTTCAAAACAATAGGAAAATGGGTATGTCTCTGTTGAAAGATGACTTAGTTGGTTGGTGCCAATTAGATTTGTGTCCACGGTGGTTCAGAGGAGAAAGAAACAGAAGGAGGTTCTACCTAGGACCTTGAATATCTTCTCTAAATCATCCAATTGGGTCCTTGGTTGAATTAGCATGCCTATTATAATTTCAACTTAATGATTTAGGTTGCATTCCATTTTACCCCAGGCTTCACAGTGAGAATAACAAGTCAAGTTGATCTTTTTGAGGACTTGTTCAAGCCACTGGAGGGCGAAGGGATTATCGAGAAGAACATGGAAATCCATGTGCTTCCACCCCAATCCAAAGGGAGTAATCAAAGAATACAAATTAGGTAGACACCAATACAACTCACCACCTTGCCAAATTCAGAATGCAGAGACTTGTGCACTTTTTCCTTTTCTAATATAACTATCCACAAATGGGGGCAACTTTATCAAGTTGATAACTTTGAGGATAGTCCAAAATACAGAGTTGAAACTCAACTACAAATACCATGGGACTAGACGGGATCCAAAATTTTGTCAATGGTTAAAACTTTCCCATGTGCAAGGGTCCAACAGAACATGTTTATCTTAAGGACCCCATCTCTATTCCATATATTTCCCCACAAAGGAGCTTTTGAAAGTGATGATGAGTGAGTCAATTTATGAAGATATCCATGTTTTACTATATAAGAGGAGGTGCTCTATCTCCTTTAGTTAAAGAGGGAGGAGTGAAGAGGCACACACCCTCCCAGAGTATACTTAAGTATGGAAATTAGAGGACAAAGGATGGTTGAGGATGAAAAAAGTTCCAATCAGACCAAGATCCTAAAATCGCCCAAGTTGATATGTCATGGATGGTACATTTGTTCTATTCAATCAACCATTGTTGAAGAGGGAGGATGTGCACAACAGAGGATAGAGGAGGCTTCCCCATAATAATGTGAGTCCACAAATTGACAGTTTTCCCAACCACACAATTCATATTAATAAAATCGTAATCATGATTTATCCTTATATGTTAAAATGAATATCCTAATGACATTACATGATACTAGTCTAAAACATTGACAAAAGTAAAATGGACGTGGCTTACCCATAATGTTTTTTAAATAATATTCAATTTTAGTCAAATTTGGTCGGTAATATTCATCGATAGTAATTTTTAGTTAATCATAATCAAATTTAATGGATCATATTTAATCAAAAGTTAATTAAGGTCAAGGAAAGACCATCATAAGTCAACTTTAGTTAATCATGTTCAACAATAATTAACAATAATCGTTTGTAGTCATTGATGGTAAGCCATAGTCAATCTTCATTACTTATAATTAATTATAGAAAACTATAGTCAATTATAGTTAACCATAGTGTAACCAAGGTCAACATAAATTAACTAATGATGACATATCTAAATTTCCAAACATTGTTTTCTACCACCAAGTCCCAATTTGGGAAGATTAACCTAATTCCCTTTCAATGTTCACATAGAGTGCACCCTTCATATATGGCTTATTTATCGTTTAGGGTTGACTAAATCATGCATAAGTGTTGTTCACGTGGAACCTTTACACACTTCATATTTAAAGTTCTCATTTGAATATTTTCTACTACTTCTAAGATTTTCATCAAGGCCCAATCTACCCAATTTCATGTTAAAGGTTTCTCAATAACCTCCACATCCTCCTACTCATTAAAGCCTAGCAATTTCTCTAAAGGTCAAATATAGGTTGCTAAATTCAACACCATCTATTTTTAGGGATAGTTGATTCAATGGGTAAGTCATTACATGCTCCTTAATAGATTGTGACTTTCATGGTGATGTCTTGTTATCTTAATCAACCAACACCCTTTCTAGGATAAAGGCTAGTTCATAATTTTTCATTGTAACTAGAAAATTTGGTTCATCCCACATTGCTAGTTCTACTTACCAAAAATGGCCCACTTGGAACTATTAATTATGTGGCATGGTTCAATGGGGAAATCATACCATCTTACCTATTGAAATTTTGAGAATAGGTTGAGGGTGTTATACCCCCAGGGCCTCTAATCATCTACTTCACCAAATAAAACTCACACATGAGATCATCTATCCTAAAGGAATTTTTGGAGAAATATTATTTTCCCCTATATTCAAGTAAAATAAAAAAAATCCACATCAGTATGTTATGGGTCTCCAACAGAGTTTCCTTTGGCTCAACCCTTCTTAGGCATAGTTCCCAACATTTTGGGTCCCAATAGGTGTGATCGCACTCGAACCCTTCGCACAATATCAAGTTCAGTTGGTAGTGCACCCTACAATGAGGGATCTTGTCAAACACCATCCATACACTTCATGGGTTCTCAAATCCATTGACTTGCCCACAGGTCAACCTCATTGGTCAGTGTTTCAAGACTCGTTGAATGAAAATCCTACAAACCAACACCACAAGCATGCAATAATTATGATCTGCAACATGGGCACAAGCTTCATTCATTGACCATTGTGATAGAAAAACAAGGGGTGGTAGTCCACTTGCACTTGCCACAGTGTGATAACCTACATTGGTTTGCACCACAAGTCTAATCATGAACCAACTTAATTCATTCTGCATCCAACTAGGATGCATCATTGAATTCCTATTTAACTATCTTTTCAAAATCCTTTATGTATTTCCTTCATGTTACTAATTCATTATCAATCTCTCGCTCATATATAGCCTTAAATGGAATTTACCACCCAATTACAATGTATTCCCAAACAATCTTACTTTCCAACAACTCATCATGGTGCAACAAAGTCCAAGCCCAATGTGGCTATAACCCTCTCAATTTCCCCCTTCCAAAGGAATTCAACCCAAATAACAGCTAAGGATACTTCTACATACTATAATTCAAGCAATTTTTCCACCCAATTTTAATGTTGGGATATTCCCAATTTTCTCATCATTACTAAGGGAATCCTTGTAATTTTTTTTCCTTCACTTAGTTATATGCTTAAAACTGGTATGTTCTCTCACCTTAGCTAGGGTTTCATAAGGGGGCCAACTTATCCATGGAGAAGGATAGTGGGAAAACAAGTTTACATAATTCCCCACACACCTTGTATCGACAAACACCAATTGTGCAACCAAGGGGATGAAACCTTCACTAACCAATGCAAATAAAATAGAATGGAATGTATTTCATCCAATCTAACCACATTGAGAACATAATACCATCTATGTTCCTCACTGGTGGCCTATAGGGAGTGCTTGTATTGATGAAATGCCCATACAGGTGTGCTTTCAACAAAGGCCTTGAGTACAAATTACATTGAAAAACTCGATGATTCATGAGATTCTACAATTCACACTAAACATCCCATTTTTCTCCATTCTTAATCATAATGATAGTCAAGACAATCATTTTCAAGAGTTTTTCATTTATGTTATAGCCATGCCCCCATTGACTTAGTTGTTGGAATACTGAGAGGGGAGCATGAATCAGTATGAACACTTTTCACCACTTTCAATCATAATATATAAACTTCAACTTTATCAACAGTATTCAATAGTTTATCACTTATGCATTCAATATATTATTGCATCATAAATAGTATCATTCATCAGTGCATAATAAACAACCATAGATACATAGTACACCATAATTTATGTGGAAACCCAAATGGGAGAAAACCACATAATGCTTTCTTATATATCAATATTACATTCATAGGAAGCACCAACTTCCAAATTCTCCAGCACCAACTAGAAGGAGGATCCAACCCCCTATTTATAGACTCCAAACTGAAGGAAACTACAACTCCCTTAATTCTCTAGTGGAAAAAGGAAGGAGGCTCCAACCTGAAGGAAGCTACGACTCCCTATGTTCTGCGGCTCCAACTAGAAGGAGGCTATGACCCCTTTATTTATAGGTCCCAACCTGAAGAAATCTTCAACTCCCTGTGTTCTCTGGCATAAACTGAAAGCAGGTTACAACCCCCTTTTCTTGCCCCATCCTATCTCCATAAAATATAAGTGTAGAATCAACCTGTCACGGCCACTGTCACTGTCATCTTCATTGAAAATGTCATTGTCATTGTCACTGATATACCATCATCAAACAACTATAACTAGATCCACTCACATGGATACAAAAACCATCACCAAGATGTACATCAATCCATATGCCATAGAATGCATGTGCTATATCCATATATCATGTACCATATCCATCAACCATGTACCAAAACCTATACCATATCATGCATCAACCATGTACCAAATCATGTACCATATCATGCATCAACCATGTACCAAATCCTGTACAATATCATGCATCAATCATGTACCAAAACCTATACCATATCAATCATGAACCGAAACTTGTACCATATCAATCATGTACTAAGATATGTCATAAATCATGTACCATGATTTGTAACTCATACATATACCATATCACTCAGGATATGTTTCAATCATGCCATACACAATGTACCATAAGATATGCCAAGAGAAAGTACCATAACATCAATGATGTGCCTCAACTAAGTACCAAAACATCAATGATATGTAGCCAACCATATACCTCAAGCATGTGCTAAATCCATGCACCAAAATATATACCTCAACCTTGTAGAATGCCTCAACCAAATACCAAAAGACATGCCTCAAGCATGCATCATAACATCACCAATGTATAACCCTCAAAACATGCACATAAACATACCTTTTATCCTGTAGCAGACTTGGTGCATTAGATTACAGACCTGCAGACCTTCCTCATCCTGAACATTCTAGTACAATCGTCTCTCTCTAATTTCCCTCAAACTCTCTAGATATAGGCCATTTATTTCATGGGACGAGTGTTGTATAACCCACGGGGGTGCCTCATAGGACACCTGTAGCTTGACCCGCAGAGGTCAGCTAAATTAGGGTTTTCATAAACCCTTTACTTTTGTAATTCTGAAACTTGTACACTCTTTACTTCTTCAGATTCTCTACGAAAAGATCACTTGAGAGATAGATATTCAATGAACTTGTTTATTTACAAATGAGAGGCTTCTTGAGGTGTATTTATACTTTTCCAAGTGAGTTATTTCCTTAAATTTAGATTTGACCTGTACTTTCTTTTTATAATCGTTTAGGGGATTCTCAACCATTCTTTGGGGCTTCGTGACCACACCTATGGGGCTTCTTGTAGATTGCTTCAAATTCACCCATCACATATGTTGACATCAATGAAAACTACTTCTATTGACATCAATGACCACCAACCTACCAACAATATCCCCCTTTGGCATTGATGGAAACACTCATACTCAACCATCCATACTCCCCCTATGACCATTGCTCCTCATGTATCTCTTTTGATGTTTCTCTCCCCCTTTGAAATCAATGGAAAAAGGTATCTCCCCTTGGGGATGCTCCACTTGTCTTCATGCTTCTTATATTTCTCTTATGATCTTTCTCTTTCTCCCCCTTTGACATCATGGGAAAAAGGGTAACTCTCCTTGTCAGTATGTCTCCCCTTGTCTTCAGGCTTTTGATATTTCTTTCCTAATCTCTTTCTCTGATGATTCTCTCCCCTCGACTTATCTGCAAGATGTTGTGTAGATCAATGTGGGGCTTCTTGTACTTGCTTCCTTTCCTATCTTCTTGTGCTTCTTGTCCATTGGTACTTCCTCTTGTAATTCACTAACATATATAAAAAGCATTCAAATTTACTTGACTTCATATCTTTATGGCTTTTCATGTTCACTACTTAGACATGAATGACCATACTTTTCAATAATTTCCCTTTGACGATGTAGCTTTTGCTGAGGGTTTCTCTTCCCTTGTCTTGTTGTGCCTTTCACTGCTTGTATTCCTATGAAGGATTGATTCCATCTGTCAATATGCTTTCATCCATTGTTATGTATCTTCTCTGACTCGTGACTTTTGTACTTTCCAAGTGTCTCGTGAATTCATGTTTGTCCATATGTCATAAAATTGTCCATGACTTTGATGCTCTATTGCATACAATGTTGACTCATCTGTTGTTGCTTAGAATCCCCCTCTTCATCATTCACATTGTTGGGAGTATTCAATCTGGATGGCTTAGAAGAATACTTCAAACTAGGCATGATGTTGAGTCATCTTCCTCTTCGATTATAGATTCATCATCTTTCTAAATTCTGACATCTTCCTCTTCATCATCCTTCTAAATTTTGACATTTTCCTCTTCATCCTATTCCTAAATTATGCCATATTCCTCTTGACCTATATATTCATTATGATCTTGTGCTACTGCAAATCCCATGAGTACGATTTCTGAGACCCGTTCTTCATTTACCTGCTCTTCTTATTTTTCTTTTCTTCTCCAAACTTCCTTGTATCTGACATCAGTGTTTTCCTTCATGGAATAATCCATCACACTTATATAGTTGTGAGTTGTGTGTCCATAGTTGTGGCATTCATAACATTAAATATTGTGGGGGGGCACATAAACATCTCTTGCTTGAACATTTCTTCCATACTCTTTGTAATTCACATCTTTATGTCCAAAGTTATTGCATGTAAAACAATGACCCAAAAAGAAAGTTTTCTACCTGGAAGTAGATGATCCTCTTTTTGATGTATTCCTTCTGAATTCATGCCTTAGTTGATCACGGTCTTCTCTTATTTTGTTTCCTTATTGATGATCAAGTCTTCTGAAGGTATAGGGTCTTCTTGGAAAGACATTTCTCATGTAATCATTCCTCTGATGATATTGTGTTCCTCTGATTGGTTGATCTTCTTCCATTACTTGAATATTCTTCTTTGAAGTCTTGGGACTTCTGATAACTTCTGCATAACCCTTTTGTTCTGTTTATTTCGTCATGGAGCTTGAGATTTTCTCAAAATGAATTTGCTTGTATCCTATTCCAGACTTGTCACTACATGGCCTTTGAATTTTGAGAATGTCTTCTAACACTAGAGAACTTTTCAAGTTCTTGTTGATCTTGTTGACTTCAAATTTCAATGACACGACTTCTTCTTCAAGACTCTCACACTCCTTTTCTTTATTTATCATCCGGATCCGCATTACATATTCCATTATTTTTCCTTCTTCAAGTTGGATTTTCAAGGAGATGATTTCTTCTTGAAGTCTTCTTTCTTGTTTGTTGAATTATGTTTCAAGCTTGTTTAAATCTTTAGATATTTCCTTAAGATGGCTTGTCAAAATATTTTCTCTCTTTTCTGCTTATTTTACCTTGGTTTTTAAATGAGCAACTTCTTCAAAATTTTATTTGACTTTTGAGAACCTTCCTTTAGCTTGATCATTTCTTCTTTGAGTGACTTGATTTTCTTCCTTTCTTTCTTAAGCTCAGTTAAAGCACTGATTAGTTCTTCCTCAAGATCCACTTCACCTTCTTCTTCGTCACTTTTAGGTGTTCATTTCTAAGTTTCCATAGTCATAAAGAGTACTCTTTCTAAGTCATTGTCACTTTCATCATCTTCATCAGATGAGGAACTGTCTTCTCTTGAGTATAGGTTTTTTTTGAATACTTTCCTTTTATTTCTTGTTTCCCTTTTGATATTTATTTTATTTATTGGGATATTCTTATTCATCACTATCTGAATTCTTAGCATAAGGAAATTTAGTAGCAAAATGACCAATTTTACCACAATTAAAACATTTTAAGGGAAGCATACATTTGTACTTGTTGAATCCTCTCTTCAAATTTCTTACAAATTTGGCTATTTCTTCATCTTCATCTGAATCATCGTTGCAGCTGTAATTTGACTTTGAATTTTTCTTATTTTTCTTCTTCGTCTTATTGGATGCTTTGAAATTTATTTCCTTATTGGATGGATTCTCATGTTTTGTTCTCATTTCATAAGCTCTAAATATTCCATGTAGCTTGTCCATGCTTAGTGTACCAAGATATTCTCTTTCTTCTAGGGCTGAAATATTAGGATCAAATCTCATTGGAAGAGACCTTAATATCTTTTGGACAATGACTGGTTCTTTAATGTCTTCACCCAAGCCTTTAATAGCATTCACTATTTTATCAACTCACAGAAAGTAAGCTGCAATATCTTCATCTTCCTTCATTTTCAGTTGTTCAAATTGACCTCTATAATTTTGAATCTTGGCCCCTTTGACTTTGACATCTCCTTCTTAAACATTTTAAAGTTTGTCCCAAATATCCTTTGTCAAATCAGAGTGCATAACCTTTACATATATTGAACTAGACAGACCGCTCAAAATAGCATTTGTATCTCTTGATTTTCTTTCACTGAGTTTCTTTCAATCTCTATTTGTCAGGGGAGTGGAAGGTGTCGTGTATCCATCTACTACTACTTTCCATACATCAAATCCTTGTGCTTGTATAAATGTTTTCATTCTTCTGCTCCAGAAGGCACAGTTCCTTCCATAAAACATTGGTGTTACATTTTTAGTGCACTCCATGATCTTCCTTCCAGTGGTTAGATTGTTTCTTGAATGAACCGACTCTAATCCCAATTGTTGGAATAGTGAGAGGGGGGGTGAATCAATATGAGCACTTTTTACCACATTCAATCACAATATATAAACTTCAACTTTATCAGAAGTATTCAATAGTTTATCACTTATGCATTCAATATATTATTGCATCATAAATAGTATCATTCATTCGTGCATAATAAACAACCATAGATACATAGTACACAAAAATTTACATGGAAACCCAAATGCGAGAAAACCACAAAATGAATTCTTAGATATAAATATTGCATTCATAGGAAGAACCAACTTCCAAATTCTCTAGCATCAACTGGAAAGAGGATCCAACCCCCTGTTTACAAGATCCAACCTGAAGGAAGCTATAACTCTCTGAATTCTCTAGCAACAACTGGAAGGAGGCTCCAACCCCCTACTTTACAGGCTCCAAATTGAAGGAATCTATGAATCCCTATGTTCTCTGGCTCCAACTGCAAGGAGGCTATGAACCCTTGATTTATAAGTTCCAACCTAAAGGAAGCTCCAAATTCCTATGTTCTCTGGCACCAACTAGAAGGAGGCTACAACCCCCTTTCCTTGACCTATCATGTTTCCATGAAATATAAGTGTAGACTCAACCTATCACTACTGTTATCACTCTAGGAAACTCTCCTAGGATGTAAGTCAGAGATTCCTGGTAACTTAATCTTTTTGGAAACTATTTTCTCAATAATAGGTGTGGGTTTGGATCAAGATGAATATCTTAATCTCTAGATTGTATCTTCAAGACAGTCTAACTATATTCATGCAATACAAGGCCTTCAAGAGCTATTTATCAGATAGATTTGTATAACAAATGGATAAGAAAACCAATCGGTTAACCAAAACATACATAAAACACATATATGATGGGTCAACAACTAGCCAAAGATGCTTATGATTCTTGCTTAACAATCAAAAGTAAGATGACAGTTACCATAGGACCATTAAACAGAGACGAAAAAATGAATTCCACTCATATGCATAGAAAAAGATGAAGGAGGGTCTGACAATAACAAATGAAAGAAGCTTGCAGGCTTGATATATTAAAGAAAATGTCTTTCATACAAAAACAGTAGAATATAGAACTCAAAATCGAACCTTTAGTTCATCTTCTGTCTTCAGCTTTATATCTTTACAATACAGTTTTCAGATCCTAAAAAAGTGGATCAAATATGCTAAAGATAGAAAGTCAAAACTCAATTGCAAAAGATAAGGAATGATCCTCAAAATGAGGTCAATTCCACATTTCATGGTCTTCAGATCTTGTAGAATCCTTGTGCAGTGCAGAATAGCCTTCCAAGGTTGATCGATGACTCTTCCAAGAGATAGAATTCAAATTTGCTGAGTTGTGCAAAAATCCTAATTTGTTGCCACCAAAATAGGTACCAAAACCAACTTGGATACCTTTTTTAATCCTTATACACCAAAAATGGATCTTGAATCTGACTCTATAATTCAACATCTATCCATTACAAGTGTTTTCAAATGATTTGGATTAGTAAAACCTCGATCTATGAAAAATTTGGTTTTCTCTAGCCAGTGACAGGTTTCGATGGTTAACACAGGGGAATTTTGGGTGTATTAACTACCGAAAGATCTGTTTTCGGTGGTTAATGAACAGTCGTCCTTTTCGCCTAAACAACCGAAAACTTAGCTTTGTCCAAAACTTCAAAATTGCAAAAATTTATTACCTTGATGCTTTGCTGAGTGTTTAAGGCCTCTATGATGATGTTGCTCTTCTTCGTACAAATCTGGAAACTTTAATTTGTTGTGTTGAAGACTGTGGTATATCCACCATTATTGTAGCTAACTCGGCTAGGGTTTCCAAACCTATATGATCCTGAGCTGGAGGTTGGGGTTCTTTTATCTTTCGCCTCAGAATTCCAAGTTGCCTGTACAACTTCATATTCTCTCTTATCATCACCCTGTTCCTGTCCTTGATTTTATCATGATTTTCTTTGAGATTTTAGTTCATGTTATAAAGTTATGCATTTCTTTCAGTCAACTCTACATTTTCATTTTTAATGACTCTTTCTAAAACTTCCATCTCATAGATCTGTTTCAGAAGTTTATTGATTTTCTTAGTCTTGGATGCTTTAGGTTTGCTTGAAGAAGCTTTTACTAATGGTTGACTGTGTTCATATGAAGGAGTTGGTGAGGGCAAGTTGGGATAATCTTCTACAACTTGTTGAGCATGTTCGTCACCCTGTGTCTCTGCTAACTCCTGCTCTGGCTCTGAGTCATTGTATGGTAAGTTCAGAGGGTTATCTCCTTCAGCAAGATCCTCGGTCTTCTCACCCTCTTTACCAAACTATAATTTCCTTTTGGTTCTTTTTCTTTTGACAGAGGATGATCCTGTTGGCTCTCTTGGAGGTGAGATAGCCTTCCTTTTTCTTTGACTGCTCTTAGGGGTGATGGAATTCTTAGCAGCAGACTTCTTCCCCTTTTCATCCCGTTGAAAATTAGTTTGGAACTCATTCCAAAATAGGAAGTAATTCCAGTCCACTTGTTTCTTCTTCAAGGACTCTTTAACAATGAGTGTAATCAACCCTTGGTGTGACAACCTGCTGGCCACTTTGGTAGGCTTCACCTTGACTTGTCGGGCCATTTTTGTGAGATCTTTGTGCAGGTAGAAGGGTAAATTAATGGGTGATCGGCCTGTGAAATGATTCAACAGTTTGAAATGGTAGGTCATAACCCTATTATACCTGCCTTCACAGGTAATGTATACAAAAATTGCCTTCAACAGATCTTGTCATTTAGGCTCAAGAAATGACATTGGTATGTCTTTCTTCCAGATGAGATTCTTATGTTGACATTGTAAATATGATCTAAACTCAATGTTTGCGGGTATAGTGGTCTTGAACCAACATTCCCTTGTCCTAGGGAGACTAGTAATCTTAGTGATGGCTGCTTCATCTACCATGAATTCCTCCTTGCCTATAACAATTGTCCTCCCATCATATGATAATGCAAATGATTCATAGAGCTGTTGGTGAAAGTCTTCAAGATTCTCACAGTATGAGAACACGCCAACCTGTTTGAAAAAGTCAGCCACCTCAGGGTGTGCCTCTAGATACCACGTTCCATCTAACTCAGACCTGAGCGTTGGCCCAACTTTCGGCATCTGATGAGTTGGTTGACTGTTCCTGCAATTTAGCCAAAAACATGCAAACTGGGAGACAAAACACTTAAATTTCGGAGGACACAGATGGTGTATGTCGAGTTATAAGGCACAGAGTAGGGATGACTCAGAGTTTGATAAGCCAAATCTTCAACAGATTCTAATAACAAATGCCAGCTTGATTATAGCTGAGAACTCAACTTAA
Organism: Picea engelmannii; assembly: GCA_009831015.1. Lineage (NCBI taxonomy): Eukaryota > Viridiplantae > Streptophyta > Pinopsida > Pinales > Pinaceae > Picea > Picea engelmannii. The sequence goes on from ML777344.1 coordinate 765,590, forward strand.
TGCAATAGATATAATTGAACTCAGGTTTGAAAGAATCTAATGCTACCTGAAGACTTGGGCCTTCTCAAATTTGGATCACAGATGGATTGGTGACCAGCAACAGAACTCGAGCTTCATATGCCGAAACAGTAATTGACTGCAGACTAGGTTTGATAATGAAATCACGGGATTGCACAAAACTTCGTACTTGATTGCTAAATCAATGGATTTGAAAACATGGTTAAGTGGAGTCATTATGAGCAAATCTTCTTGGGACTTGAAGTTATGATAGTCCATGTGCATCAACAATATAGTTAGCCAAAAATCAACTCATAAATTTATGTGTTATGCCGAGCTTTCATGTGAAATGACAAGTGGTGGTTCGAAAGGACTACAGAGCATCAAAACCCCGATCAAGTGTAATGATAGCATCTTACCTTACCAATTCTATCAATTTTTGGTGGTTACTGTTTGATGATTGCGCCAACTAACAACCGAAACGTGCGAAAGCACGGGCTTTTATTTTTCCACGTAGAAACCTTTTCGGTGGTTAACTGGGATTTTGTTTTTCCCTCTTAACTACCAAGAATGAAGGCTTTCGATGGTTAATGAGTGCTTTTCAGGCCCGCCTAAACCACCGAAACCTGAGATTTTCTCTTTTGCTTGACAAAGCCAAATCAAATGTTTTTTCCAAGTTTATTTACAAAAAATAGACTCTCTAACATACCTAAAGAAATTTAGAAATAAATTTTTGGACCACACTTTATCACCTAAAAAGAAAAATCTCAATCAATTTATTTGAGGAGATAACAATGGCTCCTATTGGGGATCAACGCATCCCTGTGAGGTTTCAAGAACCACAGAACCAATGCCTTTCCTGAAAACTTAAAACTATCTGCTAGTGTTTCCATTGGGCATGGAATTATTCTGTAAAAGCAAAGACTAAAAAAAATAAAATTACAATGACCAGGCTTCACAGCCTTAAACAAAATAGAGTTTCAGAAATCGCCCATTGATTGGGCCACCAAACATTTCTTCACCTCCCAGACTTTGCAGAATGAATGTGTTGTTGTGTTGTACTTGAGTTATCATGAAAGGGCCGATCCACAAAGAATTGAACTTGTTGTGTTTGCCTTTATCCTGTCTGAGGGAGTCCCATTTCAGAACCCAATTACCAACCTAAAAATTATCTACCTTTGCCTTCCTGTCAAAAGTGTCCTTGATCCTCTTTTGATGAGCCTCTGATTTGTCCACCAACTGTTCTCTGACCTGCTGCAGTTCTACCAAATCAAGAATTCTTCTTACCATATCATTTGACTCAGTTTGATCTTCGTGAAAAAATTTAGCCACTAGTAAAACTAGTTGAACAGGAAAAATGGCATCAGTTCCATAGACCAATTTGAATGGAGAGGTTCCTATGGATTTTTTGATAGTTACTCTGTCTGCCCACAGAGCAAATTTTAGTTTAGAGTCCCAATTTTTTTTTTCTCCTCTAACATCTTTCTGATGATTATGATTAATCTTTTATTGGATGATTCGGCCAGGCCATTACCTTGAGGGTAGTAGGGGGTTGAATGCACCAATTGGATTCCCATTGATTCACACATATCGACCAATGCATCAGCTTTGAAAGTTGTTGCATTATCTGTTACCAAACTTTTGGGGCAACCGAATCTTCTCAGGATGTTTTCATAAAGAAATTTCATGACGACCTGATGAGTGGCATTCCTAGTGGGAACTGCCTCTATCCATTTTGTAAAATAATCTGTGGTTACTAAGATCCACTTATGTTGAACACTAGATGAAGGATTAATCTCACCTATAAAATCTAAAACCCACTGCTGAAAAGGGCCATTCACTACAATAGGCCTCAGGGGCAGAGATTTTAACTGCTATTTTCCTGTGAATCTTTGGCATTTATCGCAAGCTTTGACGAAACTGCACACATCTGAGAAAAGAAAAGGACAATAGTACCCTGCCCTTAAGATTTTATGAACTGTGGTCTTCCAGTAATGGTGGCCTCCACAAATACTTGAATGAAACTGATGTATAACTTCCACTGACTCTTCTTTGTCTAAACATCTAAGTAGTAAACCAGTGGGGTCCTTCCAATACAAAAGATTATTGTAAATGAAAAATTTGATGGCTCTAAGCTTAAGGGCTCGAGCTTGAGTCATGCTAAGTTCAGGAGGAACCTCCCATTTTTGTAAGAAATGAATAATACCTGAGTACCACTCGCATGAAGACAAATGCTCAGCCACTTGTTGGTTGTTATGTTGTCCTTCTGTTGTCACATTCATCTGCAAACTCGTTGAATTTTTCCCAATGAAATTTATGTCCAGCAGCTCATAGTTTTCCTCCGTCAAAAGCTTGGCAAGGCCTTGGCCTTTTATTATTTTAGTGGGCTTCACTTCTATGTCGAACGCGATTAACTTTGCGATCCATTTAGCTCTCTTTCAATCAATAACAGGCCGAGTCAAAACATCTTTCACGGAGGGTGAAGGAACATATGCAATGACCTTTGCATGGAGGATATAAATTCTGAAAGCCTTTAAAGATTTAATAAGAGCATAGGCTTGTATTTCAATAGGATCATACTTTAGTTCAACATCTCTGAGTGTTTTGCTGAAAAAGGCCACTGGATGATACATACCATCATCATCTTTCTGTAACAAGACTGTTGCCACTGTGTCATAAGAAGCAAAGGAAAAAATATAGAAACTCTTGGTGTAATCCGAACTGATTAGAGTGGGGGATTCCATGATAGCTTGTTTGATATCCTGAAATGAATTTCTTGTATTGTCTATCCATTTTATATTAGATCCCTTTTTTAACATACATGTTATGTGTTTTACCATCTCGGAAAAATTTGGAACAAATCTTCTAACAAAGTTAATCTTATCGAGTAGAGATTGGATATCCTTTTTTGACCTTGGTAAGGATCACCTTTGAATTGCTTCCACCCGAGCTGGATCAATTTTCATGCCTTCTGCTGAGACAATGTGGCCTAGGATCTTGCCTTTCCTGAGAGCAAAATGGGACTTTTTGGGATTCAATGAAATTCCGAATTGTCTGCACTTCATAAAAACTCTTTTTAAATGCTTTAGATGCTCTTCATGACTACTGGAGTAAACTGTAATGTCATCGAGATAGATGAGGAAAAACTTGTCCTTTTCTCCCATGAAAGCTATGTCTGTGGCCCTTTGAAAAGTGGCCCTAGCATTCATCAATCCGAATGGAATTTTGGCGTACATGAAGGTACCCCAAGGAGTAGTAAAAGCGGTCTTTTCTTGGTCATCAGGGTGTACAGAAATCTGATTATAACCAGAAAATCCATCTAGGAAAGACATGACAGTAGCCCCCGAAATTCTTTGCAGCAAAAGTTCCATCTTAGGTAGGGGATAATTGTCTTTATTTGAGCATTTATTGAGATTTCTAAAGTCGACACATAACTTGATCTCTTCATTTTTCTTTCTCACAATTACTAGATTTGCAATCCATTTAGAGTATCTTAAAGGGATTATGATTTTGGCATCAAGGAGATTTTTTATTTCTCTTTCAATTACAGGCAATAGAAGAGGACTGATTGGTCTAAGTTTTTGTTTGAAAGGGATGGTGTCCTTCTCGAGTGGAATCTTATGTTGAATGACCTCAGGGTCATAAGTTTTCAGATCACTGTATTTCCAAGAAAAAACATCAGAGAATTCTTCCATAATGCTGCAATATTCAGACTTTTGATCAGCAGTCAATTCAGCAGACGGATTTATGAATTTAAGTTGGCTTTGGTTTCCTATTTTGTGCTCATGAACAACAGGCTCTTTTTCCTTCTTATCTATCTTGTAGGGCACATCGTTATGATCGAATAGCTTTTCAAGAGGTACCAAACCCCGAGGTATATAATTGTTGGGCAGTTGAACAATATCATGCTGACCCAATTTTTGTTTTAGCTTAGGCTTCTGGGATTCCTCTACATTTTGATTTTGCTGGTCGACATGCATATCAGAAAATTCATCTACCACCTGGAGAAATCTATTAAGTTTATCAACATCCTCAAAAACTTTCCAGTATTTAATATTGTCGGGCAAAGATGGTCTATATTTGACTTGGATTTCATAATTGAGCCTGGGAGGCATGGGAGGAATAAATAGACTGGATGAAATAGGAAGGGAATCCGCAAGACGATTCATATCTATAGGTATATAAGAAATGTCAAAAATGGAAAAAGAATCCCTGATTTTCCATACCTCATCCCTGTAGGCTTTCAATCTGACATGCTTTTCTTGGAAAGTATTGTTTACTTGTTGTATGATGAGATCTATGTCTCCAAACACTTTTAATCCTTTAATTCCCATCTCCTTAGCTGAATTTAATCCCAATAGAAAGGCCTCATACTCTATTATATTGTTAGTAGTTTTGAAATCAAGCTTAAAAGACAAATGCATAGCCTCCTTCAAAGGAGAAATCAAAACTACACCTGCACCTGCTGAGTCTTTGGTACTGGCACCATCAAAATACATGGTCCAAACTGGAATACATTTTTCATCGGTCTGCTGACAAGTGGGATTTACAATATGCAAAGGAGTTGACTGAGAACCATCTATTTGAAGAATACACGAGCCAAAGTCTGTGTCTAAAGCATAGATGGGATGATTTATAGATTTTTTTCCATCACTAATGATGTAGGCAAGTTGATTTTCTCTGTAAAGTCTTTTAAGATCTCCTCCAAACACTGAGATTGTAGCATAAGAGATATCCATCTGCAAGGTACCCCCCAAACTTTTTTTCCATGAACGTGACAAGAGGAGGCTGAACTTGGGTGGGATATCATCCACCACAACATCCATTACCATGATTCTCATTGGCAATTGGGCAAGGTTTATAACAAGATATTTTATGAGGCCGAAGCATATGACTTTTCTGGAGTCAAAAGAGAAGAGATCATGATATAGTTTAGTAATCTCAAGCCCAAGTTCATCCATTACTTCTTTAGGCATAAGATTGTGACGCTCCTGAATCAAGCAAGCAGTTGTGAAGGGTCTTGTCATGGACATTTAGGGATATGTAGAAGGGCGGACAAGAGTCATCTCAATCTTCTACCATAGGTCCTATAGTTACAATTGGCTTATCATCTTGTAGGTTTACGAAATCAGCATATGGAGGAGTCTTTGGTTCAAGGGACTTCAGGATAACAGACTTGAAAATGTCATTCTTCATAGTTCGGTCAATGGCATAGGTATTTTTACTTTCTGAATTTTTGATTCGAAATTGAAAGAGTATGATGATTTGTCAGAAGTTTTTACCTCGTCAGAAGGAGCTCTGAGGATATCTTGCTCCTTGAATTGGGGCTGCAATTTATTCTACTATTGCTTTGCAGAAATGGGGGTCTGCTTTACAGGAGCAACAGGTTGTTTGGCAACAACATCTTTCTTCTTCATAGGAGCAGCGGGCAATGGTTTGGGAGCACCATTTTTAGATCTTAAATTATAACCTTGCTGATCATCTATCTGATAGAAAGATTCTTCAATACTTGCCTCATGAATCTCCTGATCCATCTGGGCTTCTTCATAATCTACTTGTGTCAAAAAAGAAGAATCATTTTCGTCACCAAAACAATTTATGTCATCTACTTCTTCAAATTCATCATGAGGTAGCTCATGTTCCTCTTCGAGCATTGCATTTTGGAAGGGGAGTCTAATTCTTTGATCATCAACTACATTCTTGTCTCTCTGAAGGATCTGGACCTGTTGATTATTCCTTCTGTAAGGGAAAGCATTGGGATTTCTAGGGACAAAATCATTTGGCCTTTTATCCTTGCTGGTTGCTGACTTTGAATCTTCAATTTTGACATTTCAGATGTCAAGTTGTCCAACATCTTGGCCATGTTTTCCATTTTGGTATTATAAGAAGAAGGGGGCTCAATAGAAAACTTCTTTCTCTCAACTTTTCCTTTGAGTTTCTGATATGCCATAATATTTGATTCGACTTCAAGAGCAACATCTTGCATTAAAGAAAGTGTGGTTGATCTTCTTTCTCTAAGTATTAAACAAAAATCTGGATCAAAAGTAGAAGAAAATGTGATCTTTGCTGATGCGTCACTTAGCTTGATCTCTACAGGGATATTGCCAAACATCCTATTGAATCTTTTGATGAAGTCTAAGACCGACTCCCCATTTTCTCTTCTTAGGTTTATGAATTCAGAAATGTAATATAGGAGGTTTCTTCTTTCTCCCTAGTGTTTTAAGAACACCTCATCTAATTTCTCAATACCTATCACTGAATTTGCTGGTAGCTCTTTGAACCACTTCCTGGCTTGACCATCCAAACTCTACACAAAAACTCTGGTCCACACATCTTCTTCTGAAATATTAATATTTTCAGCATAAGCATAAAAGGATTCTATATGTTCTTCGCTAGTATAATCCCCAGCTCTGGTAAACTCCAGTTGGCATGGAAGATAAGGGATTGGGCAAGAAAAGTGGAGCATACCTATTTGCTAATATTTGTCCCATCTTGGTTAAAGGGATATCCATGGAAATCTTAGGGGTTGATGCAGAGGAAGAATTTTCAGGAGATGAAGGCTGAGATGGATGGTTGAGTTTATAAAAAATGATTGTCTTACTTCACTTTGAGAAAAAATTTCAGAAATGGGTGGAAAATAAGAGGCCTTGTAAAACTGACCAAGCAATAAAGCTAAGCTTTCTTCACCCTTAGAGGAAAGATCTTGTAAAATATCTTCGAGAATGGGCAGATTAGTATGAGTATAGAAAACACCCTCTATAGGCTTTGTGGGTGAGGAATTTAAAGAAGAAGAAGAAGAGGATTATTTTTTCTGAGGGGATCCTATAATTACTTCTTTAAGGTTGGAAGTGATATCATGCTCAAAAACAAAATCTGTAACATTAGAGGAAACTGAAGGCTCCTCAACCTTCAAGCTTTCCGATACAATTTTAATTTTCTGAGAACTATGAGTTTCAGCAACAGGGGATTCAACTAGAGGTTCTTTAGATATGAAAGAATAAGTGTTTGTTTGAATACCTGTATTTGATGTCTTTGCATATCCGGAAGCCTGTCTTTGTAAATCTTTTCCCCTACTGATGATCTTCTCAGGGTATGGAACTGGTGTTTCCAGTGGGCCTTCTTGGTTTTCCCTGGTGTGAGCTCTTTTCGAAGCCACTTCGTTCCAATGGAGTCGCCAGATAGATGGTTACAACCCAAATGATGTCCAAGCTTTGTCTATCATGAACGTTGGATCTATGTCGCCTCCCAAGGAAGTTGAGCTTCAATCTCTTCTCCCTAGCAATGGCGCCAATTTTTTATCACTCCAGGAAACTCTCCTAGGATGTAAGTCAGAGATACCTGGTAACTTAATCTTTTTGGAAACTATTTTCTCAATAATAGGTGTGGGTTTGGATCAAGATGAATATCTTAATCTCTGGATTATATCTTCAAGGCAGTCTAACTATATTCATGCAATACAAGGCCTTCAAGTGCTATTTATCAGATAGATTTGTATAACAAATGGATAAGAAAACCAATCGGTTAACCAAAACATACATAAACCATATATATTATGGTTCAAAAACTAGCCAAAGATGCTTATGATTCTTTCTTAATAATCAAAAGTAAGATGACAGTTACCATAGGACCATTAAACAGAGACAAAAGAACGAATTCCACTCATATGCATAGACAAAGATGAAGCAGGGTCTAACAATAACAAATGAAAGAAGCTTGCAGGCTTGATATATTAAAGAAAATGTCTTTCATACAAAAACAGTAGAATATAGAACTCAAAATCGAACCTTTAGTTCATCTTCTGTCTTCAGCTTTATAGCTTTACAATATAGTTTTCAGATCCTAAAAGAATGGATCATATATGCTAAAGATAGAAAGTCAAAACTCAATTGCAAAAGATAAGGAATGATCCTCAAAATGAGGTCAATTCCACATTTCATGGTCTTCAAATATTTTAGAATCCTTGTGTAGTGCAAAATAGCCTTCCAAGGCTTCTTCATGACTCTTCCAAGAGATAGAATTTGAATTTGTTGAGTTGTGCAAAAATCCTAATTTCTTGCCACAAAAATAGGTACCAAAACCAACTTGGATAAATTTTTTAATCCTTATACACCAAAAATGGATCTTGAATCTGACTCTATAATTCAACATCTATCCATTACAAATGTTTTCAAATGATTCGGATTAGTAAAACCTCGATCTGTGCAAAATTTATCTTTCTTTGGCCAGTGACAGGTTTCGGTGGTTAACATAGGGGAATTCTGGGTGTATTAACTACTGAAAGCTCTTCTTTCAGTGGTTAATGAACAATCGTCATGTTCACCTAAACCACCGAAAAGTTACCTTTGTCCAAAACTTCAAAATTGCAAAAATTTATTACCTTGATGCTTTGCTGAGTGTTTAAGGCCTCTTTGATGATGCTGCTCTTCTTCGTACAGATCTGGAAACTTTAATTTTATGTGTTGAAGACTGTGGTATATCCACCATTGTTGTAGCTAAATCGGCTAGGGTTTCCAAACCTGTATGATCTTGAGCTGGAGGTTGGGGTTCTTTTATCTTTCGCCTTAGAATTCCAAGTTGCCTGTACAGCTTCATATTATCTCTTATCAGCACCCTATTCTTGTCCTTGATTTTATCATGCTTTTCCTTGAGATTTTGGTTCATGTTATAAAGTTCTGCATTTCTTTTGAGTTAACTCTACATTTTCCTTTTTAATGACTCTTTCTAAAACTTCCATCTCATAGATCTGTTTCAAAAGTTTATTGATTTTTTGAGTCTTGGATGCTTTAGGTTTGCTTGAAGAAGCTTTTACTAATGGTTGATTGTGTTCATATGGAGGAGTTGGTGAGGGAAAGTTGGGATAATATTTTGCAACTTGTTGAGCCTGTTCGTCACTGTGTGTCTCTGCTAACTCCTGCTCTGGCTCCGAGTCACTGTATGGTAAGTTCAGAGAGTTATCTCCTTCAGCAAGATCCTCAGTCTGCTTACCCTCTTTACCAAACTGTAATTTCCTTTTGGTTCTTTTTCTTTCGACAGAGGATGATCCTGTTGGCTCTCTTGGAGGTGAGATAGCCTTCCTTTTTCTTCGACTACTCTTAGGGGTGATGGACTTCTTAGCAGCAAACTTCTTTCCCTTTTCATCCTGTTGAAAATTAGTTTGGAACTCATTCCAAAATAGGAAGTAATTCGAGTCCACTTGTTTCTTCTTCAAGGACTCTTTAATAAGAGTGTAATCAACCCTTGCTATGACAACCTGCTGGCCACTTTGGTAGGATTCACCTTGACTTTTCTGGCCATTTTTGTGAGAGCTTTGTGCAGGTAGAAGGGTAAATTAATGGGTGATCGGCCTGTGAAATGATTCAACAGTTTGAAATGGTAGGTCATAACCCTGTTATACCTGCCTTCACAGATAATGTATACAAAAATTGCCTTGAACAGAGCTTGTCATTTAGGCTCAAGAAACAACATTGGTATGTTTTTCTTCCAGATGATATTCTTATGTTGAGGTTGTAAATATGATCTGAACTCAATGTTTGCAGGTACAATGGTCTTGAACCAACATTCCCCTGTCCTAGGTAGACCAATAATCTCAGTGAGGGTTGCTTCATCTACCATGAATTCCTCCTTTCCTATAACAGTTGTCCTCCCATCATATGATAATGCAAATTCTTGAGAGAGTTGTTGGTGAAAGTCTTCAAGCTTCTCACAGTATGAGAACACGCCAACCTGTTTGAAAAAGTCGGCCACCTCAGGGCGTTCCTCTAGATACCACGTTCCATCTAACTCTGACCTGAGAGTTGGCCCAGTTTTCGACATCTGATGAGTTGGTTGGTTGTTCCTGCAATTTAGCCAAAAACCTGCGAACTGGGAGACAAAACACTTAAATTTCGGAGGACACAGAGGGTGTATGTCGAGTTATAAGGCACAGAGCAGGGATGAATCAGAGTTTGATAAGACAAATCTTCAACAGATTCTAATAATAAATGTCGGATTGATTATAGCTGAGAACTCAACTTAATGCAACAGATATAATTGAACTCAGGTTTGAAAGAATCTAATGCTACCTGAAGACTCGGGCCTTCTCAAATTTGGATCACAGATGGATTGGTGACCAGCAACAGAACTCGAGCTTCATATGGTGAAACGATAATTGACTGCAAACTAGGTTTGATAACGAAATCCCAGGATTGCACAAAACTTTGGACTTGATTGCTAAATCAATGGATTTGAAAACATGGTTAAATGGAGTCATTATGAGAAAATCTTCTCGGGACTTGAAGTTATGATAGGCCATGTGCATCAACAATATAGTTAGCCAAAAAACAACTCATAAATTTATGTGTTATGCTGAGATTTCATGTGAAATGACAAGTGGTGGTTCGAAAGGACTACAGAGCATCAAAACACTAATCAAGTGTAATGATAGCATCTTACCTTACCAATTCCATCAATTTTCGGTGGTTACCATTTGATGATTGCGCCAACTAACAGCTGAAACATGAGAAAGCACGGGCTTTTCTTTTTCCACGTAGAAACATTTTCGGTGGTTAACTGGGCTTTTGTTTTTCCCTCTTAACTACCAAGAATGAAGGCTTTCGATGGTTAATGAGCGCTTTTCAGGCCCGCCTAAACCACCAAAACCTGAGATTTTCTCTTTTGCTTGACAAAACCAAATCAAATGTTTTTTCCAAGTTTATTTACAGAAAATAGACTCTCTAACATACCTAAAGAAATTTAGAAATAAATTTTTGGACCACACTCTATCACCTAAAAAGAAAAATCTCAATCAATTTATTTGAGGAGATAACAACTACCATTGATACTATCACTGCCATTGTCATTGTCACCATCAATGTCACTGTCACTGATATACCATCATCAACCAACTATAACCAGATCCAGTCACATGGATAATTAAACTATCACCAAGATGTGCATCAATCCATATGCCATAAAAAGCATGTCCTATATCCATACACCATGTACCATATCCATAAACCATGTACCAAAACCTGTACAATATCATGCATCAATCATGTACCAAAACCTGTACCATATCAACCATGAACCAAAAATTATACCACATCAATCATGTACCAAGATATGCCATAAACCATGCACCATGAGTTGTACCTCATCCATATACCATATCACTCATGATATGTCTCAATCATTCCATACACAATGTACCATAATATATGCCAAGAGGAGTACCATAACATCAATGATTTGTCTCAAGCATGTGCCTCAATCAAGTAATGAAACATCAATGATATGCAGCCAACCATATACCTGAATCATGTGCCAAATACATGTACCAAAATGTGTGCCTCAACCATGTACCATGACTCAACCAAATACGAAAAATACATGCCTCAAGAATGCATCATAATATCACCAATGTATAACCCTCAAAACATGCATATAAACATACCTTTTATGTTGTAGCAGACCTGGTGCATTAGATTACATACCTGCAAACCTTCCTCAGCATGAACAACCCAGTACAAGGATCTCTCTCAGATTCCCCTCAGCCTTGCTATACAGAGGCCAATTATCTCGCGGGATGAGTGTCATACAACCTGCAGGGGTGGCTCATGGGAAACTTGTATCCTAACTCGCGGGGGTCAGCTAAATTAGAGTTTTCATAAACCCTTTACTTTTTTAACTTCGAAACTTTCACACTCCTTACTTCCTTAGATTGAATCCTTGGATTCACTAGGAAAATATCACTTGAGAGATAGATATTCAATGAACTTCTCTATTTACAAATTAGAGGCTTCTTGAGGTGTATTTATACTTTTCCAATTGACTTGTTTCCTTAACTTTAGGGCTGGCCTATACTTTCTTGTTATAACCGTTTAGAATCTTCTCAACCATTCTTCGGATCTCCATGACCACACTTCTAGGGATTATTGTATATTGCTTCAAATTCACCCATCACATCTATTGATATCATTGATAACCACTTCTATCAAAATCAATGACAACCAACTTACCAACATTAGAAAGGTGTTTGTGTGGAAAATCCTAATGCCCTTAATGATAATGGCATTGATGTGAATGTGGAATACTAATATAGTGTTTGTATTGTTCGACTATGTTTTGTTTATGATTAGGAGGATAACCTTGATGTTCTTGATGATATATTTAAATATGACCATACATGTTTTGACCAATGTATGGTTAGACACCAAACTCTCTCTCTCTCTCTCTCTCTCTCTCTCTCTCTCTCTCTTTACAAAAAAAATACCCTATGGTTATGGGTTAAATCCACAACAGAGTTCTAATTGTTTAAAGATAAAACCAAATCCCAAGAATGAAATCCAATATTTGTTACTAACTCTATCAAATAAGTAACTACTAGTAGCAAGGAAAAATATACATATTAGGTGTCCTACAAATAGAAATATCAGACTCAATAGGATATCTCATATTACTTGAGCCAAAAGGAGAAATCAAGGGGTTGTGTGCCCCCATTGGATACAACACCTAATCAATTGTCGAGACCTTGTCTCGAGAAGGGAAAAAAGACTGTCAATATCCCATCTTAAAATCAATTGAAAATCAAGGATAAGATGCCACATAATTCACCTGTGGCGGGGAAGAGTCTACTCGAATACTAGGAACATACAAAGGAGAAACCTGATCTAAATTTGAACTAGGATGGTGATTATAGAATGCAAGCTTATCAATAGCGACAATGCTTCCATTGTGAGGAAAATGCATCACACGAAAGAGTGTATACACCACAACGTTCATAGCATATAGATAATCACGTCCAAGAATCGTGTTGAAGTCTAAAGGGCCTTGGACCTCTAACAGTTTGAAAAGGAAAATATTCCCACCTAACGTGATAGGAAACTAAGGAAGAATCCATAAATACTCACTAGGTCTTCTATTGAAAGCCAGCATCTCACTGGTAGCTAACACAAGCTTGGGAGAACCCAAAGCTTGCCAAGCCTAGGAAGATAAAACACTTGTAGAGGATCCTTCATCTACAATACATCAATAAATTCCTTTTGAATTATATTTAACCATTATTTGGAAGGGTCTAGAATAAGGAATATGAGGCTCAACAAGGTCACTCCAATCAAAGTAAACCATCCTAGGACTTGGAGGGAGCGTACTCGAAGAGAGTGGAATACCTCCTTATTCATAAGGTATTGAACCAGAAATGCTAAAGACATATTTGATAGACGCATCACTCCCCAAAAGAAGAGTGGGATCGACTAAAGATTGCATCGACACAACCACTTCCTCAACCAGTAGTTGAATAGGTTGTGAGACAACAAGGTTAAGAGATGCATTACCCTACAAAATAAGAGTGGGATCATATAAAGATTGCATCGGCATGACTAGGTCCTCAACTACTAGTTGAATAGGTTGTTGGTAAACTGAATATGACTCAGGACTAGAAGGATCATCAGATAAGGACCACACTCTTAGTACCATTGGAATACTAGGGCACATATGAGTAAGGTGATCTCCATTGAAAATATTACAAGGGAGATTGGTCTTACATCCTATTGATCTAGGATTGTCAACAATATCAATTCCCTCATCATGACTTGCAATGATTGATGGGTTTCCCCCAGCATGACTTGAATCGCAGTGGTTGGTAGTATGTTTCCAACATGACTTGTAGAGGTTGGTGACATTTTTCCAGTGTGACTAGTAGTGACTAGACTCGTGCCCCAAACATGACTAGAAAAGGTCGATTGCTTTCTCCCAACATGACTTGCAAAGGATACATGTTGGTCTCCAACATGATTCGCAGAGGTTGGTGACATGATGCTAGTATGACTCACAGTTACTGCACTTGCGCTCCTAGCATGACTTGTAGAGTTTGGTGACTTATCTCCAACGTGACTTCAAAACTTTGGTTTCACACTCCTAGCATGACTTGCATCAAGTGGTTTCATGTATTCAACATGATTCACAGAGGTTGTTGGAATATTTTCATTATGAATGAAAGTGATTGGAATTTTTCCCCCAACATGACTCGTAGAGGCTGGTACCATATTTCCAACATGACTCGTAGAGGTTGTCAAACTATTGCTAGTATGACTCACATTGACTAGAATTGTTCCCCCAACATAAATTGCAGAGGTTGGTTGCATGTCTTCAGCGTGACTAGCAGAGGTTGGTGACTTCTTATTATTACTCTTCTCAACCTATTCCTTTTAGACTTCTGGTTACTATTATCTTAACTTTCACTAGAAGAGGGAGAAGGAGGAGGAGTAGACTTCTCTAACACAAAAGGTACATAATCCACACCAATTTGATTCCCATGACATAAAGTGATTATATGAGAATCATTAAGATCATTGAGGACATTTGGAATGGTCCACACCCAAACTTGTATTCCAACATTCAACTCAATAATGTTCAAAGTGGCCATCAATAGGACACCAACGTTTCCAAAGAAAGGAAAAGCACAAGAATCCATTTAAGAAGGGGTCCCTCGGCTGGTATCCTCAAGAAATTTATCCATGATGTTCTTATGCATAGGTTCATCCCTTGTAGGATTGTTCACATCCAAAAGTCTCACACACTGACTCTAGTGAACCAGTAGTGTAAAAACCCATGTCTTCTAGGAGGTACCTCCATGTTTTCAAAATAAATACTAGGGATCATTCACGACTAGCGGTGCGATTAGTCAGCCGCATTGAATCAACGATCCAAAATCACTGGTACAGACATAACCTAAGGCCAACTACACAAAACAACACTCCACTAAAATTCCTAAGAGAAACATCGCAAAAAAATAACTTCTTCAAAAACTTCAACCTAGGTGGATAAGGTCTTGAGTCCAAAGTGATGAAAAAGTGGAAAGGGGCCTTCTGAAAACCAGCATAGGTTGATCAAGTATTGAGACTGATGAACAACGGATTGAGACGTAGTTACTCTGAACTCAGCGTAACAACCCTACCTGGTGCAAGTAACCCTCTCTTCATCGGGAACCCCCAGGGGTACTGAAACTGTGATGCAAAATATTCCCCAGGTACCACGAGAATCCCCCCCACAATCACCTCTAAGATACCTATGAAATTAACTATGGATACCAACTTTCATTCAACATTCATGGGAACAGTTGACAGTAAGAACCAAACATATGGGAAGGGTAGAAAATATCGAAGCTCTGAAAGCACTTCCTCACAAAGAAATAAAGACATTAACAAAACCCATTTATATTATTAATGTGTTATGCTTGGTTAAGTCTCAAAGGGGTAATCTCCTCAACTCTTCCTCACATGGCATCATGTTTGGCTCCTGTGTTAGAGGAGTTTCCCAACCACACCTATACGAATATTGGATTTCTCTCTCCCTAACTCAGACTCCTATGTTTGTTCGATGGCCTTGGAGAGTTATCTCTCCAATCCTAATCCAAGGCCCTAACCCTAAACTTGTTGATGAACCCTAGCAACAAAGTCTAGTAAATTTTAAAATTAGCGTTCATTTTTAGCAGTTTTTCTTTACTCAAAGGATACGGAAGTGAAACTAATGTTGTTTGAGACTCTTGTGAAATAAAACTAACAAAAACAATGGAAAAGAAAAATTTACACTAATTCTAAAATTAAAAAGAGTATCAAGCAAAAAAAAATGCATCAACAATATTTCAAACCTTCAGATTCAATCTTTTCTCTTTTTGATGCAAAATGCACAATGCAACGTTCTGAGAAAATGAAAAGAAGCAAACAAAAGAGTTTGATTTTTTATTTTTCATTTTGAATAATTTTCAATATGATAAGAAAACAAAATCCTATACTAAGATATTTTATTTTTCAAATATTAATGAAAAAGAGTGCAACACATAAAAACAAAAAGAAGAAAAAAAAACCTACCAAAATAAAACTAGGTTTTTTTGTTTTCTTCTTTTTTACACTAAATAAAAACTACACAAAAGATGATAAAAGAAAGATTTTTTTTATGTTTGAAAAAAAAAAGGAAAGCAAAAAATAAAGTATTGAACTCAAATATAAACTCAAGTTTCAAAGATGACTGCAACAACGACCATGAAACCAAGACCCTGAGAGTAAGACTAGTCTTATAATTATGCAATCCAATAAATCAAATGGAGCCAAATAAGTATAAATTTTTTTATATTTTATTTTCAATTTTAAGGCTTTACCAACTATTTATAACCCACAAGATGTTTCAGGAACAAACTCCCCAAAAATCCAAAACAGGGCTTAAAAAGGATGAAAAAATAAGTAGAAAAATCACTTTTCAGGAGGCATACACCCCTTTTATCACTATATGGAATGTAAATGAGATTATGTATGTCCCTTATCCATATATAGGGTGTGTATGTACGCTCCCTATACTTCTATAGGGAATGTATATGACCAATATTTCCAAAAAACACTTAAGCAGTTGTACTTTCCTTTGCCTTCTATAGGGAACATATGTACATGCTTGAATCTTCAATAAGAAGCATATGTATGCTTATGTTTTCAAAGAAAAGAGAATATACACTCTAAAACCCAAATAAAAACTTGAAAAAACTTAGGTCTATAGCCTGAAATTGAAATCTAGGGTACTAAATGTAACAACATAAATAGAAAGAAAGAAAAAATAATGCAAAACAAACAGAAAACAAATCCAAAAAGGGATTACAACCATAGAAGCGTCAAATAATATTGTTTTTATTTGTGAAAAAATCTAACTTATATTATTTATATAACGAAAAGTAGGCCATAGAGAGTCACGGGACTCGGGAAGATCCCAAAAAACCAAGCCAAACACCCCAGAAAGGTTGAGAAGAGTAAAAACCTCTTTCTCGAGAGATGTACGTGATTGTATATAAGGAAGAACATGTATGTATACGTCTATCTCAAATCAAAAGTGTGTATCTACGTGATGTTTTTCTCATTAAAGCGCATATACAAACCTAAAACTTTCAGAAAAGAGTGAAAGACAAAGCTAGAAGGCTTTCCAAGGTATAAACAAGAATCAAAATCTTTAAATTACTCAAACAAAAATAGAAAAAGCCAGACAAACAAGAAAAACAAGGAAAACACTTAAAACTAACCTACAAAAGTGATAATTCCCCATTCTGGTTACCAATTGTGTTATGGGGAAAATCCCCTATGGCTATGGGTTAAAGCCACAACAAAGCATTGATCATTTAAAGATCAAACCAAATCCCAAGAATTCAATCCAATATTTGTAGCTAAGTCGATCAAATAAATAACTACTAGTAGCAAGGAAAAAGAGACATATCGAGTGTCCTACGTCTGTTGAAGATCTCGTGGTTGAAAACCTGTCGTGCTCCTTCCAAACTATTCCTTTGACAACTTGCAAACTACTCAAGTAGAAAACTATAAAGGACAACATTTATATAATCACTAACTTTTATGAAAATGATCAAAGACAAAGATAATTTCAACAATTAGTATTCTAAGTAACAAGATATTCAAACATTATCTTCATATACTAAGAACACAAGAATTTCATGGAAAAGAGGTAATTTTATTATTGACAATAGAATATAGGTAGTTATCACCTGCACCTGTTGTAGCACTACTCCGAGAATGGAATCCAGGTCCCTCCACCTACTCCATTGAATATAGTATGCACCTCTGATTCTGATGCTTACGCAAACCCAAAGAAGACAGAGAGAAACTTCTTGGCTAGATATGTAAAGCATGGAAAATTCTAGAAACTAGGGTTTCTAGGTTTGAGGATATGAATCAACAGTAGGGAAAATAAGGGCTTGTAGACTAGGCATAAAATAGATAGCATAACTTTTCTTCAAGTTGTATTATTTTCCCCTCATGTCTTATGATCAATGTATACCATGTCCAAGTGGTTGGAGTGGTTGCAATTAGTTATTTATGGGAAACAAGGGGTCGGGAATTGGGTAAACCCTTGAGCCCCAGCCAAAAATATGAAAATTATATTTTTTTGAGAAAAAATGAGATGTACACTACTTTCAATGGAGCAACATGCATATACACACCTTGCATATATGTTAGGTTTCATACATGTTAAAAAAAAAAAATTGAAGAATCCAAAGGAGGTAAAGGGGATTAATGTCTACAAGTAGGACACGGAAAGGCCAAAGAAGTCCTTAATGCATATGTGGTGGAATTTGATGCTATAAGAACTCTCTCTCTCTCTCTCTCTCTATCTCTCTCTCTCTCTACAAGGAGAACACCTTCTAGTGAAGGCTTTTACAGAACCCCCTCAAAAAAATTATCCCTTATACGTTTATAGAGAAGGTGTTTAATAGAGGTAGGAAAAAGGATGTTTTAACATCAGTGTGCCTAAGTTGACCATGCACACCAGTGCACCTAAGTCGACCATGTGCATCAGTGCATATAAGTTGATCGTGTGCACGATGATCCCAGAATAACAAAGTGCACTAGTGCTCTCCTCAATAAAAAATCACATCGGTGCTCCAAAACATAATGCCCTGGTGCTTCTAATAGCCATTATTAATATAAAATACTAAAATATTGTTTTTTTTTTTAATAAATAAAATACATTGCAGTTCTCCCCCAATAACAAAGAACATCGGTGCTCCCCCAATAACAAAGTGTAATGGTGCTCCACCAATAGCAAAGTGATCGGTGTTCATATAACAGACACACCTGAAAACTCAATTTTTAAACAAAAGAAATTAATTTAAAATCCATAAACCTTTCCATGGTGCACTTACCAATACATCCCCTGTGCGTTCTGGTAAAAAAAACACACAGGTGCATATTACTTTCAGATGCACCATTAAAGGGTAAAATAAAAATAAATTACCAAATCGAATAAATGCACCGAAATATACAGCAAATAAATGTGAGGGAATTTTATATTTTCAAAATGTATTTGTTTATAAATGAAAACCCTAATCATCATTTCATTATTTTTCCAAAATTTAGAGGGGATACTTGTGCAAGAGAGATTTACAATCAAATTCTTTGGAGTGGGTAGATTTTTTTGAAGATGTAAATTTACATACAAATTTGCAGAGGAGAAATTTCAGTTATGTGATTTCATTCTATTCTTCATCTCAATCTTTCCCCTATTTGATTCAAACAGATTTCAATGCATTATAAAAATTAATAAAAGAGTTTCACAGTTACATTCAGTATTGGAATCCCTAGCTTCTTGATTGTTTCTCTTAGTTTTCCTCTCTATATTTCACAAGTAGATTTTATTTTTTTAGGAAATACATTTTTATAGGGATTTTTTACTTGTATATGAGGCATTTGGTATCTGTTGCAATGGGATCACTCATTGCATTGGATCCCAAACCCTATTGTTGTAAGTTTACTTTAAAAAAAATGCTTATGCAGTTCGTGGTGCGCATTGTACAGGAATAGTGCATCGGTGCGCATTTTTCATGTCAACAACATCAATGCTCCTAAGTCAAATGTGTGCACCAATGCTCTTCCCAATAACAAAGTGCACTAATTATCCAAAAAATAAATGCCCGAAGCTTCCGATAACCATTATTAATATAGAATACTAAAATATTTTTATTTTATTTTATAAGAACTAAAATGCATCACAGTGCTCCTGAATAACAAAGTGCACTGACGCTCATGTTCTTGTCAAGGACATCATAGATTTTAAAATAAAGATAACTTTGTTCACATGTTTAGAAGTGTGTGATAAACAATATTGAGGCACTGATGCTTCTATTAATTAATAGAGCATTGATTCTTCTATTAATTAATAAAGCACCTATGCTTTTATTAATTTATAGAGCATCGTTGCTTCTATTAATATTTTTTTTTTAATCATAGCTTTTATATATAATGATTCATGTCATTTTTTGATAGAATATGACCGATAGGAATCCAAGGAAAACGAATTATTGTAATGAGCATGATGGTAGCTCATCCCAGAAAGAGAACAAGGCAAGTTCTTTAAGTTGTATTAAAAATTTAATATCTTTGAATTATTTGTAGGTTTAAATTAATTATGTATGTTGGTTAAGGCATGTCATGGAAATTCCAAGGGACAAATGAGGGAAAAACCAATACATGCTAGTGGGGATGTCTAAAATGTACAAGGAGATGGTAAAAGAAATGAAATAATTTCATCGCAAGAGGATCCATCGCAACAATTACAATGTGCATAAGAGGTATGTAATCATTCATTTATTCTTTTATGGACATAAATTTAATTATTGCATGAAATATTAATTTTCAATTGTTTTGTTGTAGAAAAGAAAAAAAATTGAAACCCATTCAACACATAAGACAAGACGACGAGGAAAAAAATGGTTGATCGCAAAGTTTGTGAGTACTTACTTTTTCTATCTTAAAGTTTCATCTTTGTAATGATATTTATATTTAAATAATTAATTTACACTCATCCATGGATTTCTTCTAATAGGTGATAACATACAAAGAAGAGCTAACTAAAGAATTGATAGACATTGGGTTAAGTATGGGTTGTGAGTATATGTTGAAGTATCAAGGTTTAATTGAAAATTTTCTAAGTAGCTATGTTGTTTAACTTCTCTTGTTTTATAATTAACGGAACAACAAGAAACCTTTATATTAATTATATAGATTGTGCTCTGTCAAGGCACATTACACATGTAGGAAACAAAGTATGGAGTGCATCCAACAGAGGAGAGTTTGAGATATGGCATGAAGCATGGATTCAAAAGAATGTGTATTGCTTATGAAACAGACGCTGCTATGGTACAATTTTTTATTTACAGAATCATGTATATTCTACTATATATAAATGTCGATATACTTATTACACTTTATTTCTATGTTTGTAGATGGAACATGAAGAGGTGGAACATCAAAAACAAGTCGATCAAGAAAACATTAGTTTAAATAACCAAAGTACAATATCTCCTACAAGTGATGAAGAAATGAGACATTCACGTAGCTCGAGGGATGATAGTAGTTCAAGCAATGTCGAATGACAATCGATATAATTGAATGTTACTGCAAGTTGTATGTTTTGGAATATTTTTCTGTGAAAATCAGGGATTTTGTTTAATGTACTTGACTTGTTGTCTCAATTACATGAGGACATGTTACCAATAATTACAATTAAATATTGGTTTCATTTTTATTATTGTGGACCTTTACGTTATCCCATTTTGTATGATAATGGGTCATTTATTCATATATAATAAAATGGGTCTTATCGTGGTTTTTGTTACAGATTTGGACAATGCTTATTCCGCAAATATCGTCATTGCTTCTTCTCTGAGAAAATAAGTTCATCACCCAAGGGGCCTTCTTCCTTCACATGGCATTGCTTCGTCATGATTTCACCCATTGCAGAAAATTCCCCACTGCTTCCTCTTGTAGGATTATGGGTTGTGTCTCAGTCCCAGTGAGTCTGATCATCCTCTTGAACCAGCTATTAATCATTTCCTTGGTAATCCATTGCCTCACCAACTAAATAATCAGACGTGAACCCTTCCTTGGGCGGATTCCTCCTTTTTCTCCTTGGTCTATGGGGTATTAGCATTCATTTCCAACTATTGTTCCCCTCCAAAAGGTGGGTTCTTATGTGTTACTCACCTATCTCCCACTAGAAACACCACTTCCTGTCTAACTTGCATGTGTTAAGCATGCCACCATTGTTCATCCTGAGCCAGGATCAAACTCTCCATGAGATTCATAATTGCGTTACTTATAGATCCCTTTTAGAGAAAGATAATTCAGAATCATCTTTATGAATAACTTGTCTCCATTCACTTCATATAAGCTCAGCTTGGAGTTCTTATTTTATTGCATTGTCAAATGTTGTAAAATTTTGTGTTGCTAATTAATTAATATATGGATGATTTACATTATTGCTAATAATAGAGGTGTAATTTGTTGGATAACGCATTAATGCAATCATTATATCAAAATGGGATAACAAAAATATAAAAATCAATATTATGATAACAAGTATTTGATTTTGAGATGATTAAAATATATACATATCAGTGCACTTCATTCTTTTTAACTCACTAAAAGGTTCATTTTTATGAGTTATATGCACTGGTGCTAAAAATTGTGAGAAAGAAACGTTGTTTTAAATTACATAATATACAATTATATTTGTATCATTTAAAAATATTTCGATGCACATGATTACAATACGCATCAGTGCATGCATAAACATAAAAATCACAAGTGTTTTTCATTTAATGTGTGTGCACTGGTGCTTCTCATTTACTTGTGTGCACCAGTGCTTTTCATTTATATGTGTGCACTAGTGCTTCTCATTTATGTGTGTGCATCGTTGCTTCTCATTTATTTGTGAGCACTGGTGCTTATCAATTATGTGTGTGCATCAGTGCTTCTCATTTTTGTGTGTGCATCGATGCATTCTCACAATAAAAGCACCGAAAGAAAAAACCTCTGCTACAACCTCTTCCCGCCCAAATTGTTTTAGTTATATGGAACATCTGTTAAAACCTCTGCCAAAACCTTCACAGCCAATAGAGAAGGTTGTAGTGGATGATTTTTTGAAAATGTTTCCAAATTTTGTAACACTAAACATCTCTACAAAAACCTTCACTTGAAATTGTTCTCCTTATAGTTCTCTCTCTCTCTCTCTCTTTTACACACACTCACACTTTATCTCTCTCTCTCACTCACTCTCTCTATCCCTCCCCCACTCTCTCTATCTCTCACTCTCTCTCACACACACTTTCTCTCTCACTCTCTCACTCTCACTCTCACTCACTCTCTATCATTCACTCTCTCTCACTCACTCTCTCTCTCACTTACTTTCTCTCACTCTCACTCACTCTCCATCATTCACTCACTCTCTCTCTCACTTACTTTCTCTCACTCACTTAATCTCTCTCTCTCTCTCTCTCTCTCTCTCTCTAGGTGAATATGCATAGCCCGAACGAAGTATCCTTGGTGTTTCCAAGAAGCAAAGTAAGAAAATTCATGATGTTGCACACCCTTAAGAGGTGCACGATCACAAGATTCATCTAGACACACTATGGGGACGTGAGAGATGGTATTACAGAAAACTTTGAAGATAGTTTGGTGAGCTCTTCACCACTCTGTCGCCTTTGTGAAAAATATGGTATATGAGCTTGTTCATCACATATTTTGAATAAGGGTTGGTGAGCTCTTCACCACTATCTCGACGATAGATAGTATCAGAGCTTGTTCATCACAAATTTTGAAGAAGGGTTGGTGATCTCTTCACCACTATCTTGATGATAGATGGTATATTCAGATATTTAAGCACACTCTACTATTGTAGTGGTGATAGTAGTGATAGAGAGAAATGAGAAGATGATTTTTTATGAAGACAGTTCGGTGGGAATATTTGCAGACTTGGTGAACAGTTCGGTGGAGAAAATTGGTTCATCATAGAGACTTTGCACTAGACTTACAACGGAGGTTACGTTGATGATGTGGTGGGAGCCTGATATGGGTGTACACCTTGTATAGACCAAGAGTAGAGTTTGTGGTGAAATGAAGAACTTTGGCAAGGTAGGTTATCATAGAACTCATCGTAAAGTTCATGGTAGGAATTGTCACAAACTTGATCGCAAAGGCAGTTTGGGTACAGACTTGGTGAATTTTTGGTAAGGTGGATTGATCTTTTGCAAAGACAGTCTGGGCACAAATGTGATTGGTTTCCTTTGTGATGGAAGTAATTTCCAGACCTGTTGTGCACACCTTGAAGAAACCAAGCACAGAGTTCATTGGGTGAACTGAGCACTTGGGAAAGGTGAACAAATGCAAGATTTTTTGTAGGAATGATCACAGATCTAACCATAGAAACGATCTCAGAGGGTGATCACAGAAGTGATCACATAGGGGAGTAGTTATAGGTTACAACAATTTGAATCACTTGGGTTTGTTAGATGACCCAGAGGGACCTAGAGCATCTTTGTAGCAATGCAGTTGGTTGGGAACATTTCTATCATGATATATTTGTGTCATGCATTGACAAGAACAACAGTTGAGTCAAGCTAGGTTGTTGGCCGAGAGGGTCAATTGAAACCTTCACATGAGGTAACTCTTTGCAAAGTTATGAAAGTCAATTAGTAGCAGTATGGCTTAGCAGTCATATGGTGTGTGCATGGTGCCTTGAAGTAGAAGCAGTCAAGGTGTGGAGATGGAAAGACATTGGAGATAAGTTTGGTTGGTTGCATGAGAAGTTTGCGACTTAGATGTTTTCTTAAGTGGATGGATGGACTCATCCTTGTATCACAACGAAGGTGCTATGAAGGTTTTTTTAGTTGTGTACAGTGATTTAGGGGAGTTCATGCAAAGATTTGTTAGCTTTGGAAATCTAAGGTCCAAGACAACATAATTGAACCATGGTTGTAGCCAAGAATGTCGTTGGAAAGGTATAGTTGCAACATGAACATATTACTTGGGCATGAGTGTTTCTCTTGATTTGGAAATCATGGTTGAGGGTGAAGCCTAACCATTGCAAGGCATAGAGAGGTATTCACATCAACATGGTTGGGTGATGAAGTAATGGGGAAAAGGTAGTATATATGTGTAGTTCTTGGAGCAAATGGGATGTTTCATATCTGAAGACGCAGATGAAGATAGGGATAATTCGACCAAGGAAGCTAGACTTGTGGGCTTGATTGAACTTTGAGTCACAAGGGTAGAGTTGGTTGGACGTGCAGATGCATGATGATTTCCATTGACTCTTCATAGACTTGGATGCAATGTGAAATATGTGTAGAATATTGGATAACTGTGCCACAAGGAGTTCAATGGAGTTAAGTTATTGATAATGAATTTTTTGGGGGGTGACTTCATAATGCAGCTAGGTGAGGGGTGACCTTTCCTTGGTATGAGGTTATTGTGAAAATGGATGGAATTCAGGAAGGAAGTGACCAGGCTTTGGGCATGTTGTTAATTCTCAAAGAACGAATGTGAGATTTAGTGCACGAGAGCGTGACTAAGAGTTTCAAGTAAGAACACACTAGTAGGTTTGAAGTGTAGCACTTAGACAATATGGAGGATCTCCTTGATGAATATCAGATAATTCCAACAGTAGTGAGGCAAGGGTGGACACTTTCCCTAGTATCTAGAGTTGGATGGATTGACAGAGATGTGGATTGAAAAGACTAAGTTTAGGCACAGAGAGGCACATTCCAAGAAATGGACAAAATGGTTGGAATAGTTACCCAACCAATGTAGGACTAGTGGCTAGCATTGTGTAGAGACATGACAGAGTTGGTTGAGGTATGGACATAGAAGGAAGTTCACAGAAGTTCAAAACTTAGACATTTTTTGCATTTTTTATTGAAGTTGTAGCAACAGATAAGGAAGCAATAGCAACAACAGAGTAGAGTGTGATCATCACAGTGGGATAGTGGAAGCTTGGACATTGCAGTCAAAGTTGGGGAAGATACGTCTTTCCAATGTAGTGGACAGATTGGTCGCACACAAATTTGGGAAGAAGGCGGTGTGGATGGTTGCACGGGTTGCAAGTGATTGGAGTGCGAGCTGGAAACTTGGGGTTTCTACTTCACAAGGAAACTGATTTCCACGTTGATATAACTTTGTGGTTTCCAGTTGGCACACCATTTGGGGTTTCTAGCATACAAAGTTGGGGAAGAGACATATTTCCAATGTAACAGAAAGAATGGTCGCACACAACTTTGGGTAGAGAGAAGTGTGGGTGGTTGCACAGGTTGTGAATGATTGCAGTGCCGGTTGGAAACTTCGGGTTTCCACTTCGCAGGGAAACTTGGTGTTTCCACTTTGAAATAAATTCATGGTTTTCTAGTTGGTACAAAACTTGGTGTTTCCACTTTGAAATAAATTCATGGTTTTCTAGTTGGTATGAAACTTGGGGTTTCCAACAAACTTAGTTGCAATCGAATCATGAGTTAGGGGAGAGACTTAGAGATCGCATATTTTGTAGATGTTGTAGGGGATCGTAATTACTTAAGGTGGGGGAGGATGTAAGGTCTTCAGCTAGAAGGGCATGAAGACCCTCTCCCAAGTCCTCAAGTAGACATAAATTGTGGTTGCTTCAACACCCAAGAGTTGCACTAGTTGGGAAAGTGGGCACCTTGGGCGCACGAACACGCCAAGGGTTTTTCCCAAGAATGAGGTTGGGGTGTGTCAGCATGAGAAGGGGAGCACCAAAGAGGTTAGGGCTTACCAAGAGAAGAGGTACACCAAAGAGGTTGGGGAGCACCATCTTGAGGAGCACAACAAGGTTGGGGTGCACCGGTCCCAAGGGACATGATGGTTTATGGAAGAACATGTTCCTTTGGATGCACAGGTGCATTTGGGTGCACCAGGTCCATGAATGGGTGTGACGATTCACTTGGGTATACTAGGTCCGCGAAGGGGCATGACAATTTGTTTGGGTGTGATGGTTCATGATGGGTAAGGACACACACAAAGGATGTGATGGTTCACAATGGTGACCTTTGTAGTCCATATAAGAGAACAAGGGAGCACAACCCAAGAAGGAAAATTTTCATAAAAAGGAGAGAAAGATTAGCATTGCGATTTTGAGGAAAACTTGGACGAAGAGGGGCGAGCTGCCTCAAGGAGCCAAGTCACTCCACATGGGAGGACTTTTGTTTCCTTGAGGTGATTTTGTGGAAATATTTGGGGTGGCCTTCTTTTGGGATAATATTGGGGAAGTATTGTCGTGGGTCTGAGGGAGGCAACTATGAGAAAGAACCATAGGTATGTGCGAAGTCTTGTTACAAAGAAGAGATGGTGAGTCTGTGGTGGAGGTGCACCACAAGAGTTGTGAACGATGTTATGATGGATGAGTCTTGGTGTGAAAAATATGTGTATGAGTGTCTTGATGAGGTGAGACGAGTCATGTGACTCTTCCCAAGTTGTAAACCATACTGGTAGTGCTCATATTGTAATTGTTTTGAAATAATAAGACTTAGTTGGGTGTTAGGAATGTTTTGTCTTGCTCGCACTCTACCTGAGTGTCTCTTGTTTGTTTTGCAAGTGTTTTGTTCATTTCATGGATGTATGCTTAGATGACTAAGTGTTAAGGTTGCTAACAATTGTTTGTGTAAAAGAGATTTGCATTAGAGTAGGAGTGTGAATCGCCTGTAGCCTAGAACGAAGCATGGGTATGCTCTAGGTGAAGAGGCATAGTCTGGACGAAGTATCCTTGGTTTTTCCAAGCAACCAAGTGAAAAACACAAAGGTGTTCCATGCCCTCAAGAGGTGCATGATCGCAAGATTCAGGTAGGCACACTGTGGGGATCTGACATTAACCATGGTGAACCATTCATTTATCATGGTTGACGATGGTTAACTAATGGTTAACAATGGTCACTATTTCCATTCTAGAAAACCCATCTTAAAAATGGTTAATCATGGTCATGGTTAACCATGACCATAGTCATCGTCAACCATGATCATGGTCATCATCATTATCATGGTTGACCATGGTTAACCATGGTCAACCATAACCATGACCACGATTGACTATCAATTAACTATGCTCAACCATCAATTGACCATAGTCACAATTATCATTTTAGCATACCTACATTGAAAGTGGTTGACCATGGACATGGTTGGTGATGGTTTTTCTTGGCCATGCCCATGTTTAACAATGGTTAACCATTCCCTTATGCACCCTCCTCAAGCCATCAACTAGAAAAAACACATAATTGTGCTTGAGATGTTGATTTAATCATAATTTATGTGCTTCAATTTCTAAAGAGATGGAAGGTTTGCTTCACTTTATTAGCAAAGTGTTATCACTGAAAACCTATGCACTTTCACTATTTTTATAAATCTTATCGAAATATATCACTATTGGCATGCTTAACCTACATACAAATTTGCAAAAGAGAAATTTCAGGTATGTGATTTCATTCTATTCATCATCTCAATCTTTCCCCTGTTTGATTCAAACGGATTTCAGTGCATTAGAAAAATAAATAAAATGGTTTCAGAATTACATTAAGTATTGGAAGCCCTAGCTTCCTAGTTGTTTCTCTTAGTTTTCCTCTCTATATTTCACAAGTGTATATTTTTTTAAGAAATACATTTTTATAGGGTTTTTTTACTTTTATATGAGGCATTTGGTATCTATTGCAATGGGATCACTCATTGCATTGGATCCCAAACCCTTTTGTTGTAAGTTTTCTTTTAAAAAAATGCTTCCACAGATCATGTGCACTGTACAGGCATAGCGCACCAGTGTGCATTTTCATGTCAACAACATCGGTGCTCCTAAGTCAATTGTGTGCACTAGTGCTCTTCCAATAACAAAGTGCACCAATGATCCAAAACATAACACCTTGATGCTTCCGATAACCATTGTTAATGTAGAATACTAAAATATTGTTTTTTATTTTATAAGAACTAAAATACATCACTGTGCTCCCCAATAACAAAGCGCATCGGTGCTCATGTTCTTGTCAACGACACCATGTAGTTTAAAATAAAAATAACTTTGTTCACATGTTCTAAAGTGAGAAATAAATAGTAATGAGGCATTGATGCTTCTATTAATTAATAGAGCACTGATTCTTCTATTAATTAATAAAGCACCAATGCTTCTATTAATTTATAGAGCATCAGTTCTTCTATTAATATTATTTTGTAAAAAAAAATCATAGTTTTTATAGAATATGGCCAATAGAAGTTCAAGGAAAATGACTTATTGTAGTGAGTGTGATGGTAGCTCATCCCAACAAGAGAACAAGGAAAGTTCTTTAAGTTGTATTAAAAAATTAATATCTTTGAATTATTTGTAGGTTTAAATTAATTATGTGTGTTGGTTAAGGCCTGTCTTGGAAATTCCAAGGGACAAATGAGGGAAAAACCAATACATGTTGGTGGGGATGTGCAAAAATGTGTACAAGGAGATGGTAAAAGAAATGAACATAATTGCATCATAGGAGGATCCATCCCAACAATCACAATGTGAATAAGAGGTATGCAATCATTCATTTATTCTTTTATGGACATCGAATTTAATTATTGCATGAAAAACTAATTTTCAATTGCTTTGTTGTAGAAAAGAAAAAGAAAAAGAAAAACCCATTTAGCACATAAGACAGGACGACGAGGAATAAAATTATTGATCGCAAAGTTTGTGAGTACCTACTTTTTCGATCTTAAAATTTCATCTTTGCTATGATATCTATATTTAAATAATTAATTTACACTCATACATGGATGTTTTCTAATAGGTGCTAACATACAAAGAAGCGCTAACTGAAGAACTAATAGACTTTGGGTTAAGTATGGGTTGTGAGTATATGTTGAAGTATCAAGGTTTAATTGAACAATTTCTAAGTAGCTATGTTGTTTAACTTCCCTTGTTTTATAATTAATGGAACAACAAGAAACCTTTATATTAATTATATCAACTGTGCTTTGTCATGGCATATTAAACATGCAGAAAACAAAGTATCAAGTGCATCCAACAAAAGAGAGTTTGAGAGACGGCATGAAGCATGGCTTCAAAAGAATGTGTATTGTTTATGAAATAGTCGTTGTTATGGTACAATTTTTTTTATTTATGCAATCGTGTATATTCTACTAGATATATAAATGTAGATGTACTTATTACACTTTATTTCTATGTTTTTACACTGAACATGAAGGTGGAACATCAAAAAAAATTCGATCAAGAAAACATTAGGTTAAATAACCAAAGTACAATATCGCCTACAAGTGATGAAGAAATGAGACATTCACGCATATCGAGAGATGATAATAGTTCAAGCGATGTTGAATGAAAATCAATATAATTGAATGTTATTGTGAAAGATACCAGATATAATAAATATGCAGAACAGAAATAAAATGCTAGAAATGATAGAATAACAGTAATATATCCAGCATAATCTCCACAATAACACAGAAATGATATAAGAACAACAACAGAAATAACACTTTGATTCAGAAAGCAATGTTCATAGGCCTCTTCGAGGGGGAAACCTCCAATCAAGCAGTG
>ML777344.1:795665-822979 GCA_009831015.1 Picea engelmannii
TACTAAATATGTCTATCAAGAGAAGCATCTAGAGGAAGATCCTTCTAGAAGAGGAAGCTTCTATTAGGTCTTCTTACATCCGCCTTATTCTATTTTATTGAAAGGCCTTATTAATATTGACCTTTATTACATTTGAATATATTAATCTACCTATGTTCGGGTTAGGACCCTAACATGTCCACCCCCTTAAAAACATCCTTGTCCTCAAGGCTTGAGATGAGGAAACTACTTCAAAATGGTAGTTGGTTCCCAAGTGGCATCTACTGGATTCGTATCTTTCCACTGGACTAGCACTTCCTTGATGGTTCTCTGATGTAGGCGACGCTCATGTTGGTCCAAAATGGCTTTTGGATGTAGCCAAATGGATCCTTCTTCAGCTAACTCGGGAAGGTTGGTTTGAATTTGGCACCTGGTTCCAATCACATTCTTTAAGCATGAAACATGGAAAACTAGATGTAGCTTCAACTAACTGGGTAGATATAACTGATATGTGACTTGTCCCACATGCTTGAGAATTGTATAAGGACCATAAAATTTGGGTGCTAGCTTTTGACAATGCTCGGCCTTGAGGGAAGTTTGCTTGTATGGTTGCAGTCGCAGAAACACCTGATCCCCTTCTGCAAATTGACGTTCAGAGTGACCTTGATCTGCTTGTTGCTTCATGCGATTTTGTGCCATGACCAAGTTCTCTTTAAGGGTACGAAGAATATCCTCTTGAACTATAATTGTTTGGTGAACCGCCTGGACCTTCGAGGTACCCGATAATTATGAGAGAAATGAAGGTGGCTTCTGTCCATATACCACTTCAAAAGGATTCATGCGAGTAGTTGTATGGTAGGAAGTGTTGTAACACCATTCAGATAGGGATAGCCATTGACCCCACTGATGTTGTTTTTCAGAAGAAAAACAACTCAGATATGTTTCCAAACACTTGTTGACAACTTTCATTTGAACATCAGTCTGGGGATGATAAGCTTTGCTGAGATGCAATTAGGTGCCCTGGAGCTTAAACAATTCTTTCCAAAAATTACTTGTGAAAGTTGGGTCACGATCAGAAATAATAGAGTATGGCATGCCATGAAGCTTGAAGACCTGGTCCATGAAAAGTTGAGCCACCGTGGATGCAGTAAATGGGTTTTGAAGAGCACAGAAATGAGAATACTTGGAAAGGAAATCCACAACCACCATTATGACTAATTTATTCCCTGATTTGGGTAAGCCGGTAATAAAGTCCATAGAGATATCCTTCCAAATAGCCGGTGGAATCAGAAGCGGTTGTAGTCTGCCCAGAGATTTGACTGTTTTTCCCTTGTTGCATTGACACACCTCACATTCAGCTACAAAATTACGGATGTCCTGTTTCATACCATCCCAGAAAATAGAACGTTTGAATCTGGCATATGTTTTGGTGAACCCTAAGTGCCCCGCTGTGGGTGTAGCATGAAGCTCAGAAAGTACCGTGGATTTAAGCTTTGATTTTTTACTTAAATACAAATGACCTTTGTATCGAAGCTCATCCTGGAGCCAAGAATACCCTGGGGGAGTCGGAGCCTTGGTCTGCAATTGCTAGATTAGAAGCAAACTTTTGGGATCTTGAAGCCATTCCCAGCGCATAGCTTGGAGCCAAGCGGGTATAATGAAGGAAAGAGAAAAAAGGGATCATTCTTCTTCATATTTTCGGGACAGTGCATCCACCACTACATTGTCTTTTCCCTTCTTGTAAATGATCTCATAATTATAACCAAAGAGCTTAGTCACCCATTTTTGTTTCTCCTGGGAGGAAATGCATTGTTCCAGAAAGTACTTGAGGCTTTGATGGTAGGTCTTGATTTGGAAGTGTTTCCCCAAGAGATAAGGGTGCCATGGATCAATGGAATGCAGAATAGCCAACATTTCCTTTTCATAAATGTGTTTTCCCAGATTCCTTTCAGATAGTTTCTTGTTGGTGAAGGCCAAAGGTCAACCCTCTTGCATAAGGATAGCGTTGATTCCTTTCCCTGAGGCATTACATTCCAACACAAAGGTCTTTGTGAAATCAAGAAGGGCCAGAACTGGAGTGGTGCACATGGTCGTCTTCAAGGTTTGAAAAGCTTGAGTAGTGGCTGGAGTCCAAGTGAAAGAGTTCTTTTTGAGGAGAGCAGTGAGAGGTGCTACAATCTTTCTGTAGTTCTTAACAAACTTGCGATAATACCATGTTAATCCCAGAAATCCATGCAAGCTTTTGAGAGTCTTTGGGTGTGGCCAATCCTGCATAGCTTCAATCTTTTTTGGATCCACCCTGACGCCATCCTTGCCAACCAGATGACCCAAGTATTCTACTTCTGAGGCACCAAAAGCACATTTAGACTGTTTTAGGAAAAGTTGGTGCTGGGAAAGGAGATGGAGAACTTGATCCACATGAGTAAGATGGTCAGTCCAGGTTTTGGTATAGATGAGGATATCATCAAAGAAAACTAAGACAAAATGACGGAGAAACAGACGGAAGACGTGATTCATGAGGATTTGGAAGGTGGAGGGGGCATTATACAAGCCAAAGGGCATGACCAAAAACTCATAGTGGCCCTCATGAGTGTGAAAGGTCATCTTGGGAATGTCTCCCTCTTTCATACGTATCTAGTGATGGCCTGAGTGAAGATCAAGTTTAGTAAAGAATTGGGCGCCACTCAATTCATCGAGGAGGTCATCAATGATAGGAATGGGAAATTTGTCTTTAATGGTCAGTTTGTTGAGGGCACGAAAGTCAGGACACATTCTCCAAGAACCTTCTTTATTTAGGACCATGACTACGGGAGAAGAGTAAGGGCTCGTACTAGGGCGAATAACGCCTGCATTAAGGAGTTCCTGGACCATTTTCTCAATTTCATTTTTTTGTGAGAAGGGGTGGCGATATGGACGGATATTGGGAGGAAAGATTTCAGGTACAAGGGGAATGGAATGATCATGAACACCGCGGGAAGGAGTGAGGCCTTGGGGAGTGGAAAATACCATTTGATGTTTAGAAAGGAGAGCTTGGAGGTCATGTGGCACCGGGGGTGTTTCTGTTGCTTAAATGGCATGGAGTTGGGCAATGACACCAGAATGACCTTTTTTTAGCATATTTTCCATGCGATGGGAACTAATGACATTAGGTGAACTAGAAGTGATGCCTTGGAAATTATATTGGTGGCCTTCCTGGTCAAATTGCATGGTTAATGCATTAAAATCCATGAGAATGGGACCCAAAGTTCTTAGCCAGTCTGCACCCAACACAATGTCACAACCACCCATGTCGATAGAAAACATATGGGATTTTAGGTCATAGTCACCGATTTGGAGACACACATTTTCCCACCGCCATCCACATTTCATGGAACCACCATTGGCAATCATGATTTGGAAATTGTTGATAGCATGGATGTAGCAATGAGTTTCTTGGGCAATGCGGTGATGAATAAAATTATGGGTGCTTCCACTATCAACCAGAATGATGACCTTCCAATGCTTGATGTAACCGATTAACTTGAGGCTTTGGGGAGCGGAAAATCCAGTGAGAACATTGAGGGAAATGACGGGTTCTACTTCGAGAGGGTCTGAGGGAGGGGTTATGTCAGTGATTTCAGGTGACTCAGACACAAGGGGAGTTTCAACATCCTCTTCTGAAATGTCCTTAGAGATGGCCATAAAAATCTTTTGTTCCTTACACTTGTGGCCTGAGAAATATTTGTCATCACAAGTATAACAAAGGCCTTTGAGTTGGAGTTCAACCATTTCAGCCTTGGTCATTGGATTTTTAATGGGGTGGAGGGAGTGGTGGGAGTGACGAGTTTAGGGCGAGGGATAAAGGAGGGTTTTAGGTTTTGAGATGATACAACCTGGTGTGCTTCTTTAGCTCTTTTAGTAGCCTCCACCCAAGTTGAGGTTCGAGCCATGAGAACATGGGCCCGAATATCCTCCTTGAGGCCACTAATAAAACACTCTCGAAAGAAAACATTAGTCATGCCCTCTGTTCGAAAAGCCAGGTGTTCAAAGGAAGCTATGAAGTCTTCTACTATTCCGAATTGTTTCAACTTTGTCAAATGGCCCAAATGGTTGGTGTCTGTGTCAAAGCATTCATAAATCTCAGTCACAAATTGGTTCCAAGCAATATACCCTTGATGGGAAGTTTCTCTCCATTTCCACCATTGCTAACGTTCTTGATCTAGATGGAGAACACCATACCGGAGTTTGGCCAAGTCATCTGTAATTCCATATAAAGAGAAATAATGTTCCATTTGGGTTACCCAACCAGTGGGGTCGGAGCCATCAAATTTGGTCACGTCCACCCACGGAAGGCGTATGTCACTTTGAAAGTGATGGGACTGAAAGGTATGGGAATGGGAGGAAGTTTCGCCTTCATGCTTTGGATGTGCTTCAGAGAAATGGTCATCTGTAGGGATCTTTAGTTTGGTGTAGAGTGATGCAAAGATAGATTCAAGCTGGGTGGTTAGTTCTTGTTTGAATTCCTCCATTGAGGACTACATGGTTGTATTTATGGTAGCATTGATGGACAAATCGATGGAGGCAACAATAGCACTGAGTTGTTTCACTTCTTTTTGGGTTTCTAGGAAACTAGATTGCATGGTGTTGAAGCGATCTTCCAGGTCTTGGCTATGGGTATGGGCCATGAGGATGGGTGAACTGAAAAGGGGTGGGCATGGTCAAAAATTTTGTCGAAAAATGATATGGATGAATGTGATAAGGGCATAGAGATGAATCTAATGGAATAGGTCTCAAATAATGGTGAAAAAAATTCCAGACTTTTTTTTTTTTTACACCTACAGAGTTATACTCCGGTCTGAAGAATACTGCAGTGATGAAATCCCCAAATTCTTAACCAGAAATAGATGTGTGTATTTACTTGGCAACCCGAACACAATTGTGCAACAATAGATCTGGTCTATTTTTAATTTGTTTATGTTTCTGTCCCCCAAGGGTTAGGTATTCAAGGGTTCTACAGACAAGGGTTTTCCCTGTGCTATAGCTATTTGATATACATGTGAGGTCCAACAGTAGTACTCAGCCCAATATCTCAGGGCACTAACTAAGGAGGATAGACCGTACCCTTATCCGTACTACCCGACTACCCAGGCACTAGAGAGTATCTTCCCAAGTGTTGTTCTCGGTGACACTATAGCAGTCCGGCAGTCGATAGGTTTATCTAAAGAGGGATTCAGGAAATCTAGGCCGATTCGTACACAGGTGTTGTCTGATGCGCTACCACTCGAAGGGGTACCAACAGGGGTTACAAGGGTGGTCAATAGATGTGCGCTTAAGAACCACTTGTATTTCCTGCGTGTATGAATCCCTCAATCATGGGTTTGTGCGTGTAATGATAGATCTCTGTGGTTTAAAGACATCGGAATACGTCTCTACCTTGGAAAAAAAATTCCCACAATTTCTGCCAAGGAAAGTGCTCTAATACCACTTGCAAGATACCAGATATAATAAATATGCAGAACATAAATAAAATTCTAGAAATGGAAAAATAACAGTGATATATCCAGCATAATCTCCACAATAACACAGAAATGATATAAGAACAACAACAAAAATAGCACTTTGATTCAGAAAGCAATGTTCACAGGCCTCTTCGAGGGGGCAACCTCCAATCGAGTAATTCTCTGTTACAATAATCTCCAAGCTAGGGTTTTCATACCCTCGACCCTTATTTATACTAAATATGTCTATCAAGAGAAGCATCTAGAAGAAGATCCTTCTAGAAGCAGAAGCTTCTATTAGGTCTTCTTACATCCGCCTTATTCTATTTTATTGAAAGGCCTTATTAATATTGACCTTTATTACATCTGAATATATTAATCTACCTATGTTCGGGTTAGGACCCTAACATATTGGAAGTTGTATTTTTTAGAATATTTGTCTATGAAAATTAGGGACTTTTTTTAATGTACTTGACATATTTTCCCAATTGCATGAGGACATGTTACCAATGAGTGTAAAAATTACATATTGGTTTCATTTTGATTATTGTGTACCTTTACGTTGTCCCATTTTGTATGAAAATGGGTCACTTATTCATATATAATAAAATGGGTTTACCATGGTTGTTCACACAGAATTAGCTAATGCTTATTCCTCAAATAACGCCAGTGCTTCTTCTCCGAGAAAATAAGTTCATGATGTGTGGGCCCTCAACCTTCATGTGACAATTGTAACATCCCCGTTACCAAACTAAGTTATTTGATACAAATTTTGAACATCCTCATTACCAAACTAACTGCTTTGATACCAATATGTAACATTACCAACCTACTACTAAGAAATTCTACTCTATATTCATAAGTCTATGCAGTAATACTTGAAGTAATGCGCTCAACCCCAAGTTGAGTCATGCCACACAAACTTTCTTCTTTTTACACAAATTAAAATAGTGGAACTAACACAATGCAACTGTGCGCCCAAGCATATTGAGCACACTTCTTTACAGTGTGTGTATTCTATATTGAGCATGTGCTCACTACTTCACGTGCAACCATTTTGGCATCATACACCAAATATGTTCTCCTTGTGCACACAGACTGCTTCCATGTGCGTGAAAGTAAATCCATCCTCCGATGCATAAAAAGTATTTCCCTGTGATCACAACCATTCTAACCTCATTTCATTAATTCATAATCAATATCATAAGGTTAACATAATAGGAAAACTAACAACAACTATCATACTCATGCACACCTACAAATATTGACTATCAACACTACACATACATGTGCAAGCAACATAATACATAATAAAATCAATTACTTATATGCAATGACATACAAGAATTAAACCCATATTAAATAAAAATAATTAACCACACATTAAATGAGACAAGAACATAAAGACACTTATGTTTTATGAAAATTCACAAACTGCGCGCAGAACTTAGACATTCCTCCTAGCCATAGACTTTGTTGCTCATATACTTTCAGCAACATGTCACCGCCGATCTAGGGCTTAACTTCACCAAGCAAAAAGGGTTCCTAATGCCAAGCTAAGGTCTGACAATCAACAAAATTGCTCAGTCCAAGGTGCCACTACTTCAACTATCCTACAGTCTCGCATTCCCCATGCACCTATTACACCCAAGGAAGTATTCCCCTTCTCTTCTCAACAATCCCTTGACTGCCCCACTTCCCTTCCAGGTTTCCAGCAATAGGTCGGACATGAAGCCTCAGAGCCCTACAATTAATGTCCATCTCACTAGGGAACAATTCCCATCAAAACTCTCACTTGGAGAGAATTCTCATAAGCCCAACAACCCACCTCTTCAACAACAAATCTATCACCTAGAGAGAATGCTCACGGGCCCAACAACCTGCCTTTCTGACAAAAAAGATAGGGATACAATACAAAAAAAAACTTACAATATTTTCTCTGCAGAAAAGGTAATAGTTGTCCTTCTCAAATGGTCTGACCCCTTTTTTCACCTGAGAAAAAAATGAATGGCTTTCACCGAATGAGTTCTCCTCCCGAAATACACTAAGGCCAAAAATATATATTGCATCGATTAAAATGGAAAATTGTCACCTTTAGAACTAGATTTATCCACTTGGTGACCCATTCCCATCTCTCGGGAAATTAGGATAAATAAATATCCATAAACTACACTTTTATAGAAATATTAATAAAATATTTCCTAGGACTTAAGCCCCCCATCTCTTTTTATCTGATTTGTCTGCATGCAACGATGTGATAATATTAATAACTTGAGTGTGATTACTTTTACATGTATAGACGCATTGGCCTATTTGTGTCCCGGATCACCAACCTCATAACCACTTAGGCTCTTCAGCCTCAAATACATACATATATATATATATATATATATATATATATATATATATATATATATATATACCATTTCTTTGATAACAATTCTCGCACACTACTTAGGTCTGCGCAAAACCAAAACTTGGTACTAACGACTCACTATCCTATCTGTAAATTTACATTTACAATTGGTGCCAACTGATCACCAACCTATATGTATAATTACAAAGGGGTTCGTATTAGGGATATTACATTCCCCTTCCCTTTATTTATGCATTGTCCTCAATGCATTATATACACATGTACATACAAAACTTCAGAAATCTTCAAAACGATGTGAATACTTTGGCTGCATAGAATCCTCGCGCTCCTAAGTTGCATCCTTGGGATTGTACCAGGTCCATTGGACCTTTACCAGCTCCATGGCTCAATTCCATAGCTATTTTATTTTTTGGTTTAATATGCAAATCAGTCGCACTGAAAAATCGCCTTCTTGCTCAACCTGAATCACATTCCAATCAATAATATGATTAGCATCAGGTGTGTACTTTTTAAGAAATGATACATGGAAAACATTATGAATACACAAGGATGTAGACAATGCAAGCATATATGTGATAGTACCAATCCTCTCTAGGATTTCAAATGGCCCACAGTAGCATGCTGCCAACTTAGAACAATTTCCCAACTTTAGGGAACTACGTCTGGATTTTACTTTCAATAACACGTGGTCTCCCACTTTAAATTCTATGTGGGTTCTTCCTTTATCTGTGCATATTTTCTTCCTATCTTGGGAAGTCTTTAAATTTTTCCTTATCTTTACCATATGTTCCTCGATTTCCCAGAGTAGATCTGGACCAACTAGTGCGTGGTCTATTGGGTTGTTCCAACTCACTGGTGTGTTGCACTTTCTACCATAAAGTGTCTCAAATGGGATCACCTTTAAATATTCTTGATACCCATTATTGTAAGAAAACTCTACCAAGTGAAGGTAGTCTTCCCATTTTGATGGTTTATCCACCACATACATCCTGATCATATCTTCAATCATCCGATTTACCCTCTTTATTTTTCCATCTATCTCAGGGCGTATGTTGTGATAAAGTTCAGATTTTTCCCAAATCCTTTGAATATCCCTTTCTAAAAGTTTGATGTGAACTTGGAATATCTGTTATAGACATAATTGTCTTAGGTACACCATGCAACTTAGCAATTTCTCGCTTGTATATTTTAGCAATGTTGGTTGCCTTGTGTGATGACTTCAGTGGAATAAAATGGGTAGCTTTAGTAAGATTTTCCACCACTACCATAATAGGAACATGTTGGTTAGAAGTCCTAGGCATATTAGTAATAAAAACCATGGTTAAAACTTCCCACTTCCACTTAGGAATGGACAAAGGCTATAGAAAACCAGTTTGTTGTATGTGCTTATCCTTGTCCTTTGACATTCAAGGCATCTAGAAATAAAGTCAACAACTTCCTTTTTCATGCCTAACCAATAGTATTGTTTTTTTACTCTTGAAATTGTCTTCTGGTAGCCTAGGTGTCCTGCATAACGAACTTTATGCATCTCTGACAATAAAAAAAAAAAAAAAACTCCTAATCATTTGGCACATAGACTCTATGCCTATACATGAGGATTAGATCCTCTTTTATCTCATAACCTTCAAATTTTTGTTGTGGAATACCTTGTTGTAAAGTTGCCTTTATGTCCTCGTAGTGCATATCTTATTTGGAAACTTATAAAATTCTATCACACAAATTTTATTTGTACATGCTAATGGTTGTAGCATGCATGTCGTGCACCCTCCTGCTAAGTGCGTCAACCACCTTGTTCTCTTTTCCTTTAATACTCTTTAAGTCAAAATCATACTCACTCAGGAATTCTAACCACCTACTTTGTCTAGCATTTAAACTTGGTTGTCCAAAAAGATACTTCAGACCACTATGGTCCATGCTCAGCTCAAATCTTTTACCCATGAGATAGTTCCACTACGTCTTCAAGGCATGTACTATGGCTGGTAATTCTAAGTCATGAGTAGCATAGAGCCTTTCATGTTCTTTTAACTTTCTTGATTTGTATCATATCACATGCCAATTCTTACTAAGGACTCCACTGAGCCCTTCCTTGCATGCATCCGTGCACACAACGAAATCTTCATCTGAATCAACAATTCTCAAAATTGGCACACTTGTCAACAAACACTTCAAGTACTAAAAATGATTTACACAATCCGGAGTCCATTCAAATATCGCACCTTTCTTTTGCAAGGATCTAATTGGATGCCCAATCTTTGAGAATCATTCAATAAACCTTCTGTAATTACATGAAAATCCCATAAATGACCTCACCTCTATGACATTTCTTGGTGTCAGCCATTTCTCAATGGATTTTGTCTTTTCTAGGTCAACAACTATTCCTTCCTTGGAAATGATATGACCCAAATAATGAATTTGTTGCTAGTAAACTAAGCACGTGCTCAAATTTTCATACAACCGATCGCTCAAAAATCATAGCACCATACTCAAGTGTTTCTCATGATCTTCTTCAAACTTTGAATAAAGAAGTATGTCATCTAGAAATACAATGACAAACGTATCTAAGTAATTCCTAAAAATTCCATTCATCAAACTCATGAAGACAGTTGGTGCATTTGACAACTCGAAATTCACCATTGTGAACTCATAATATTTTTACTTCATTCTAGAGGAAGTCTTGATGATGTCTTCTTCTTTAATTCTCACTTGGTGATATCCAGATCTGAGATCAATCTTTGAAAATATTTGTGCGCCCCTCAACTGATCAAAGAGGTCATCTATCCTTGGAAAAGGATACTTATTATTTACTGTTACTTTGTTCAATTGCATGAAGTCGATAGAAAGTCTCATCGTACCATATTTCTTCTTTACAAACAATATTGGGACACCCCAAGGTGACACACTTGGGCGTATATACCCCTTCTTCAAAATCTCTTTGAGTTGCATATGTAATTGCTTCAGCTCTGGCATACTCATCCTATAAGGAGTCTTGGATACAGTTGGTGATCTAGGAATCAAATTTATAGAGAAATCAATATCTATTTTCGGTGGCAAACCCAATATCTCTATAAAAACATCCTCAAACTCTTTTAGTACTGCGTAGTCTTTCGTATTTGGCACTTTATTCGTAGGTGCCTCATCCATGTGTGTTGCAAATACTTGACATCCTTTCCTATAACTTTTCTTCAATTGCAAGGCTGAAACTTCTCTAATAGTCACAGCTCTTGAAATTTCTTGAACTACTCTTAAGTTTCCTTCCTCATCCAAGCAAGTTAATGCCTTATTTTAATAGTCTAGAATGGAATGATGTTGGTCCAATCAATACATATCAATGAGACAATCATACGAGCCCAAAGGTATGATATTCAAATCATCATTTGTGTTCAGTCCATTCATTTCCATTGGGCATGCCTTAATCATCTCATTAATTTTCCTTTTTTCTCCTGTAGCTAACTACACCAACCAAGATTTTCCAAGCTTGCTTCTCGGCAATTGGAATCTTTCCACCATATTAGGATCTAGATAACTATGACTAGCTCTTGAATCATTTAAAATAGCAATGGGTTGGTCATTAATATTACCTTCCACTTCAATCATGTGCGACTGAAACTCAACTTGCTTATTATCTAGGGTTGCATAAATACTTGGTACATTTCTTCCCATGTCTTCAATTGTTGCATATTTTTTAACATTGTGTGCATTCCTCTCATTTTCACCTCTTTGAGGGAAATATCTATGCATAT
Organism: Picea engelmannii; assembly: GCA_009831015.1. NCBI lineage: Eukaryota > Viridiplantae > Streptophyta > Pinopsida > Pinales > Pinaceae > Picea > Picea engelmannii. The sequence goes on from ML777344.1 coordinate 807,239, forward strand.
GATCTCCACCACAACCCCAACATTGAATATATTGTTTCCTTGGTTTTTTCCCCATTATCTTTGTCATCCTGGGCCCATTGGGAGTTGGCTATCCTTGCACGGTATTTCTGAAAAATGGTGGCTTATCCCCCTTCTTCCTCTATTCCACCTTGATTTTCATCTTGTCTTCCTAGGCCTTTTGGAAAGTCAGTCTTCCCCTTTGTTGATAATAAGACACTTAGCAAGACTTATGGTTTCTTCCAATTTATTGGGGTCATCATATTGTATCTTGTCACTAATAGATGATGGCATCCCACTCAGGTACCTATGAATTTTAAATTGCTCATCCTTCATGAATGTGACATACTTTAGAAGCTCTAAGAATCTTCTTTCATACTCATCTATTGTCATACTCCTAAGCTTGATTTAAAAGAACTCCTTCATTTTCTTTTCATAGTACCTCTTGGTTAAGTATTTTTTTTGAAAATACCTCTTGAAATCCCACCAAATAACCTTCTTCTCATCAATGTGTTGCACTTGCACAAACTAATCCCACCACATCGATGCTTTTCCTTTTAGTTGATAGATGGAAATTATCCCTTCTTCCTGCACAAAATAATTATGCAGCTGGAAGTACTTCCTCATACCCATTAGCCAAGTCTTTGCATCTTCATCCTTCTTGTGCTTGTTGTCAAGGGTAGGAGGCTTGATCTTCTCCTTGTAGCTCGTGCACCCCAGTCCTTCTCTTATGCTTTCTGATAGGAGATGGACATGAGCTATTGCACGCTTTCCTAAATGAATGTTTTGGTGAGTGAGGATGATTCCTATTAGCACTTATTATTCCTCTTATATTGTCATCATGAGACCTGTGACTTCTTGACCTACTTGTCTTTGTCTCCTTGTCCATTTTATTTTCTATTTTGTCCAAGATTCTCATCAACTAGTTGACATTGAAGTCGTCTTATTGCTCCTTGGCTTTCATAAGCCTTTCATTATCAACTTTATAGCCTTGGAAATATTTTTGAAGTTCCTTTATGGTTTCTACCAAGTTTATGTGCTCCTCCTTTGATTATGTACCATCAACACCCAAACCGACATACAAATCTATGAATTCATCATCATGGCTAAAATATCTCTATGCATATTCCATGATTTTTGACTTTTTGCACTAATTTTATCCTACTCTAATTGTTGTTAATTATGAAAATTGTACATGAAATAATATTTGTTAGATGAATTCATGCAATAAATTCATGAAAAATCTACACCATTTTGTTAGAATTCCTTCTTCTAAATCCCATATGCATACTAGTACGCAACACATGCCAATGCGCGATGTCAATATTTGACATATACACCATGTATCTGTATCACACATGCACCATAATTTTTCTCTACACAACTCCAAAATTTAGTGCGCACACCCATGCACTATTGATTACTACATGTTTCCAGTGTCACACCCTGCAATGTCCAGAATTTAGTGTGCACACTTGCGCACTCTTATTTTATGCGCACCGTGGTCGTGCTATAATTCCAAATTCGGCCACTTATCAATCCAAATTTTTCCTTAAATAGAAACTTATCCCATGCAAGTTCGGAATTGAAACCGTAGCTTTGATACTAATTTGTAACATCCTTGTTACCAAACTAACTACTCTGATACCAATTTGTAACATCCATGTTAACAAACTAACTTCTTTGATACCAATTTGTAACATCCCTATTACCAAACTAACTACTCTGATAACAATCTATAACATTACCAACATACTACTAAGCAATGATACTCCAACATACAGTGTGCAAATTCTACTCTATAATCATAATTCTATGCAGTAATACTTGAAGTAACACGTTAAGCCCCAAGCTTAGTCGCACCACACAAACATTCTTCTTTTTACACAACTTAAAACAACAGAAGTAACACAATGCAATTGTGCAGCCAAGCACATTGATCACACTGCTTTATTGCACACGTATCCCATACTGAACATGTTCTCACTACTGTGCGCATAATCATTTTTGTGTCATACATCAAATCTATTCTCCTTGTGCATGCAGATTGCTTCCCTATATGCACAAGTAAATCCATCCTCTGGTGCACATAGAGTATTTCCCTATGCGCATAGCCATTCTAACCTTGTCTTGAAGACTCATAACCAATATCATAAGGTTGACATAACAATAAAACTAACAACAATTGTCATACTCATGCATGACTACAAATATTTACTATCATCACTACACATACATGTGCAAGAAGGAAAATACAGAATAACATCAATTACTTATATGCAAAAACATACAATAATTAAAACCATATTAAACACGGATAATTAAGCACAAAGTAAATGAGACAAGAACAAAAACACACTTATCTTTTATGAAAAGTTACCAAGTGTGCGCAGAACTCATATGTTCCTCCCAGCCATAAACTTTGTTGCTCATATACTTTCAACAATAGGTCACCCCTAAGATAGGGCTTAACTCCACCAGGTAAACAGGGTTCATAATGCCAAGCTAAGGTCTGAAAATCAACAGAATTACTCATTCCAAGGTGCCACTACTGCAACTAGCTTACATTTTCTCATTCCCCACACACCTGTTACACCCAAGGAAGTGTGCTCATTCTCTTCTCAATAGTCCCTCGGTTTCCCTGCTTCCCTTCTACGGTTCCAGCAATAGGTCGAACAAGAAGTCTCAGAGCCCTACAACTAATTCCTAGCTCACCAAGGAACAATTCCAAACAAAACTCTCACCTGGAGAGAATGATCATGGGCCCGACAAACGGACTCCTCAACAATAAATCTCTCAACTAGAGAGAATGTTCATGGTCCTGACAACCCGCTTATTTGGAAAAAAAACTATGGATACAATATAGAAAAACACTTACAAGATTTTATTTGCAGATAAGGTAATAGTCTTCCTTCTTAGATGGTTCAACCCCTTTCTTCACCCAAGAAAACATGAATGACTTTCACTGAATGATTTCTCCTCCCGAAATACACTAAGGCTGACAATATATATTGCATGCCTTAAAATGGAAACTTGGCACCTGTAGAACTAGATTTAGCCACTTGGTGACATGTTCCCATCCCTCAGGAACTTAGGATAAGTAAATATCCATAAACTACACTTTTCCAAAAATATTNCCCCCCCCCCCCCCTTTTCCCCTTTTCGGTGGATTTAGCCCCCCATCTCTTTCCCTCTAATTTGTCTACATGAAACGATGTGATAATATTAATAACTTGAGTGTGATTACTTTTACATGGATAGGCACACTGGCCTATTTTTATCCTAGCTCACCAGTCTCATAACCACTCAAGCTCTCCGGCCTCAAATACATATGCATTCGTGTGTGTGTGTGTGTGTGTGTGTGTGTGTGTGTGTGTGTGTGTGTGTGTGCTAGGTAATCCCCACACACTTACTCAAGTGTGTGCATCACTGTGAAATGTGTGCACCCTTCCTTTGATGTGTAACCATGTGCACTTACCGAGGTGTTGTTATCGGAAAAATTGGTAAGTGCGAACACAAACTGATCTCCCTAGTTTCACCCCGAAACTAGAACAAAACAATACAGAATATAAAATTTTCCCTAAGTTTTAATTATCAAGCATACTAACTAACAAGAGATAGATGACATACCGTTTAAATTTCATTTGTCCTCACTAGTGTCATTCTCACTCCATTCTAAGGCTTATGGGATGTTGAACCTGTAAAAAAGACACAAGCAAACAAAGTGAAAGCAACAACGTATACTCAACAAAACCTATGTATGTTTTCAAGGAGTCATACAATAAGATAAGACCAATTTTATGGGAAAGAAATATATTACTGTATTATAAATATGAAAAAGGAGAGTACAACCAGATACCTTGATGTTGTAAGATCCCTTCCAATAGTTCCTTGATTCCCACACACTTCTTACTCCATGGAATCTGAGACCAACAATCTATCTTGACAAAGAAAATCCCAAAGCTACAAAAAGTACTCAAGCTCACACCAAAAGATAGCCAACTCAATCCAACTTTCCCCATGAGAACTTCTCTCCTTCTATAGGATAAAAAGGATAGGGTGAGGATATTAGTATGATCCCAAGAGATCAAGGATGCGACTCACATCCAAAACGATCGGAGGCCAACTCACCCTCGAAGCTTCTCTTCTAGAAATTTCAAGAAATTCCTCTCTTTCCTTCGTACAAAAATCGTCGCACCCTTAACACTAAGAAAACTACGACGACGTCACAAGATATTGTGGTGAAACCTGCGAAGATCCTATATCATTTCACCTTAACACTAAGAAAGGTGCGACAATCCTTTTTTATAAGGTTTTTGACAAAGGAAAAGTAGAAATTCATCTATCTAGGAAAAAGTATCTTCATTCTTCTTCAAGGATTAAGGCCATTGATCCTTATAAAGAAAAATGATAGGTTTACATCCTTAACGGTCATAGGGGTGATGAAAATAATGTGTAACAGTGAGCCCCCCAAAGTATGAAGTTAGAACAAAGTGATAGCTGAAATTCTTTGTCGAGTGTGTGTAAGGAACAAGGAACACATTGGTCGAAAACCTGCCAACAAACAATGAAATACAGTACAATAATATATTCATCATTGAGGTAGGTATTCCCATACTCAAAATACAAATGACTCAAAGTATAAATGCCAACTTGCAAAGATCCATGTCAAGTAAGACAGGTCATCGCCACCAAACATACAATGTGTATCCATGCCAATATGACTCAAATTTGAATATAGCCACCAAAAACACATTGTGGATCTATGTGTTAAAGACTCAAATTTGAATATATCCATGAGACATACACAGTGGATCTATGCAATAGTACAATAGGATATACTCCAACGCAACCTAAATCTGTCAGAAAATATTCAGGGTCTTCATCTCCACCACTCTATAGTACGAATCTAACCATGTGAATACATGTGTTGAAGTCAAACATGGTAGAAACCAATTGATTACTAGTCATTAGTGTATATCATTAACAAGTGTAAGGAAAATCACCATTAATGTGAATGACTCCCAAGTTACACTAGTACAATCCAATGGGTGTGAATTTGTGAGCTAAAGTCGAACACTCGACGGAATATTCCAATCAGGGGTCAATAATGAAAACCCATTGTCGAAAGCGAGGAAACCTTCCATTGAGTCATGCAAGTTCCAAGGTACCAATTAATTTCTCAGTCTAATTCCTGGATAATGAGCTGAATTCGATAGGAAAAGACTCGTCACAAGAAGGCCTTGATGTATCCTCCATCAATGACACAAAACAGGTAAAAATATTTGAAGTAGATCAATGTAACAAGTGATTCAGGATTGAATTGAGGATGGTCGACACAATAGAAGGCTTAAGGACTGCAAAAATGACCGACACAATAGAAGGCTTTCCCAGTTTAACTTATCTTTGAACATATTGGTGACACAACAATTGTCTTAGCAACACTAACTCAACAACAGGGATCAAAAACCAAAATGTAATCTTATAAAGGAGTATGATCAAGAGACAAGTGGATTTTCCAACCTAGACACGAAGTGAGTGAAAGGGTGTCATGTTCAAAGGAAACTCTTCCATAGAATACAGGTTTAAACACATTTCTTTCCCAATTTTCCCCCCACCATTTATGGCGAGTACCCCTTTATTTTTACACAAGCTTGAGGAGGATAACATATTCTTGAACTATAAGCTCATCCTTCGGATGAGTCCTTTGCAATATTTTTAATGAACCCTAGGAAGGAGTGGTTTGGTCCCATATGGGTCTTTCGATGTTTGTTTAATGAGTCCAAGGAAAGAAAACTTAGGGGCTTTTCAATTTCAGAGAGTCTGAAAAAAAGTTAAAGAGAACTCTGCTCATCAGATGTTTTCTTCAAATAATTTTACGTGCGTGAAAAGAACAAGGTCACTCGGAAATGTTTGCATGTTTAGAGAGTCTGAAAAGAGCTTAAACGGAACTCCAGAGGATTCATTTTTCATATAACCTTTACAATTCCGAAAAAAGTGATAAAATTTTACTCGGTTACATTCTCAGGTATTTACGAGCATGAGAAAGAACAAGGACTAAGCTTGGGATTGTTTTCATTTTTACTCAAGCTTAAAACAAAACAAAATTATGCTTGGGATAGATTTTATTTTTACACAAGCTTAAAACTAGCCAAGACTATGCTTGGACCTAGTTTCATTTTTACACAAGCTTGAAACAGAGGAAACTATGCTTGTGACTTCCCAACACAGAATACAGGGATGGTTGGTACTTAGCCCCCGACTTAAGAAGCTAGCAGCTTAACTTCAACAAGAAGTCCAGAGGTTGTAATCATTTCCCCCTAAGATTCATTTCGTCCAATAGCACAGACGGAGGAAAGGAAGCTTCAAATACTATACGTAACAAAATGCTTGACTCAATCCAAGAGGAGGATCATCTATTTCATTTTTTAACGAGCTTTCTATAGAGAAGGAAAAACTATGATCAAGACTCTAGATTCAATTCCCGGGCCTTTGTTTCATTTTTTAACGAGCTTGACACAGAAACAAGAACTATGCTCATAACCTCTGTTGCATTTTTTAACGAGGTTTCCACATAGACGAAAAAACTATCCTCATAGCTGTTTTCATTTTTTAACGAGCTTGAAATTGGAAAATCATTCTCAAAGACAGTTTCATTTTTTAATGAGCTTGAAATCAAAAAACCATGATAAAAGCTAGTTTCATTTTTTAATGAGATTGAAATCATAAAATCATGCTCAAAGATGCTCTTCTTGATCACGGCTTCCAAGAGGATAGTGCTTTGGAAGGACACCATGTCAAGGGAAAAAACTTGATCATGGGCTCCAAGAGACCTTCACTTGATGGAAGAAACACACTTTGGAAGGAACACATGTCGAGGACCACAATAGGGGTAAGGAGGTTAGGCTCTAATAGCCCTACCGAACAGATCACCATGTCAACTACCAGATCCAAGTCATAAGAGATTGAGCGTATAGTGAGAGGCTCATCTACATCGGCAGTTGAAAGCATGGGAGACAATGCCACATAATTGACCTGTGGTGGGGGAGATATCATCTGCATATAAGAAGCATTCAGGGAGTTCATTGAATTGGTAATCAAGTGAGGACCAATGAATAAAATTTGATAAATAGTCACAATTCTTCCATTGTGAGGGAAATATATCACACGAAAAAGAGTGGACATAATAGCTTTCATGGCATAGACATAATATCTCCCAAGGAGTAAATCAAAACCCAAGGGGTCTTGGACTACCATAACATCAATAAAGATAGTTTTCCCTCCCAAAGTTACAGGAAATTGAGGAAGGACTCCTAAAGGGTGACTAGTTCTTCTATTAAAAGCTAACAGATTCTGCGTAACTGGAACAAGCTGAGGATAACCCAAAGCTTTCCAAGCAATAGAGGACAAACTACTAACGGATGCACCTTAATCTATCAGTGTTTGAGGAACATATCAACCACAAACCTATATTGTAATATTGAAAGGAATGTGAGAGGGAAGACGAGGTCCAGTTGGTGCACCCCAATCAAAAAGGATAAACTCGTTACTTGGAGGGGGTTCCACGAGAGAAGGAGGAATTTCCCCTAGCACGGTAGATTATGTATCAATGAGAAAAACATGGGTAGTATCGGGTTTACTCTCTAGCAGGAGAGTACGATCGACTGATGATGAGATCAGATTGACCACTTGAGTTTCATTCTCCGATGGGAGAATGGGATCGATGAATGGAAACAGATCGACCCCTTGGGTTTCACTCTCTACTGGGAGAGTGGGATCAATTGAGGATGGGATCAGATCAACCACTTTGTCAACTATTTCAACTAAGGATGTGACCATATTGACTACCTGATCAACCGGACTGACCGACGAACGGACCGGATTGATCATTCCATCAACTATAGGTGGGTCGAGAGTAATATTGCGATAAGAAACTGGAAGTTGAGGTTGGGAAACAGTCATGTCTTCTAGTAACTTCGAGGCTTCGTCCATATAAGAGAAAAGGTGAGTTTGATGACTCCCTCCGCATAACATACACGAGAACTTGACTCTACTTTTCTTCTTCCCAACGACATCCCGACTAGTTGACGGGAGGTCATCAACATGTTGTTCAAAGGCTGACAACATGGGATGGCGAGGGTGTGTAGACCATGCTTCTATAACCTTGGATAGACCAGGGAAATCCTTAAGAAGATGGCTACCCTTACAAATCCTACAAGGGCACTTGGGCTTAAAGGTTTTTTGGGTGATCTTGGCATCATCAACACTCCCAGTACAATAAACAATAACTGGTTTCTTTCCAACATGTCTGAAAGTTGTTGGAAGTTTGGACCCTTGCTTATTTTTCTTCTTCTTATTCTTCCTTTTCTTCTTCTTATTATCCACCAATTTACTAGCTTCAGAGATTTCACTCGGCAAAGAAGATGAAACAAAAGAAGACCTTGCAAGTGGAGAAGGTGAAGAAGATCCTACCAGTGAAGAAGGTGAAGGATCCACATGAGGTTGATGTTCTTGTGGGGAAGTGCTTACGACAGAAGAACTTGATGTATTTGGGATTACCTGAGTGGAAAACAACCATACCAGTAATCCAATTGTGAGACCTGGAAGGCTCAAGGTAGCAATGTGAGGAGGACCAATGTTTTCGTAAGAAGGAAAAACAAAAGGTTTCCCTAGAAAAGGGGTTCCATCATTGGTCGTTCCGGGAACCGACACCATTAAAATAGAACCAACCTAGAGTTTGTAAGATAAAACAAATAGCACACACTAAAAATCTAGGAAGCAAGAAAACAAACAAAACCTTCTGACAATAAACGCACTAGTTGGTGATGAAATACAATGTCGCGAGAAAAATGTAAGAAGGGGTTGAGGTAGAGCGGGTGGAAAAGTTACGTTGACGACCTGCTTAACGGACTTACACCCTGGTGCAATATCCCACACATAAACTTGGGTATACCCTCCAAGGAGCCCGAGTGATTTTGGCCAACGTCAATTCCAGGTACCGTGAAGGCTTTCCCCTCCACAGTCACCTCGTGTAAAGACCCTAAAAATATAGGCCACTGAGGTTACCAATTACGACAATTATTCCTGTGGAAACAGTCGACATTCTAATCCATGCGCAAAGGCAAGGTATCTAAGCCCGAAATCAACTCGAGAAGGTCCCCACAGGATTTTCTTCTCAAGTGACCACAAATAATATGCACAATCTCTACACTAAGACCAACAAAGCAGGGTGAGTAAATATGCCAGTCCTAATGCGACCTCGTGATTGACCCTTGTGTTAGAAGGGCTTCCCAGGAAAAAATGTAGCAAGTGGATTTGAACTCTCCCTATCACAAGATACTATCTTTTTTTGCATCTTTGGAAAGTTATCTTTCACACCTATTCCAAATCCCTACAACTAATCAAATGTAGGTTTGCGACCAGAAAATATAAAAATGTCTAATCAATTTTTATAAGAATTTTATTTTAAGGCTATTGTTACTCAAGAGGAAAATGGCATGGACTAAATGATGTTTTGACTGACTCTAAACAATGCAAAGAAATGACTCGAATACACATATTTCACTTCGATGAAAGCTATATTACGAGAAGGAGAAAATGTTTATCATTCCCAGATGCATAATGTCCCAAAATTTTATTAAACTCATCAATATCAATAAATTTAAGAAATGAGCTAAGAGACTATACACCAATACACGATNGGGGAAATGTGTTTTAAGAATTCAAGATTAAAAATTCCAAAAACCATGCAATTTTGCTACTTCAAATGCAAAGGTGCCCCCAATCTAATGAAAAGCAAGAAATTAAAATTTTTGTTTCAAAGATAGCTAAAATCATATTCACAGTTGTCAAGCAGACTATAATCATACCCAATAAATTACCCCAAAACCATATTTAAGATCTGGGTAAGAAAAACCATCAAAAATCATTTTTTTTCACAATCATCGCAGGTTGTAGACTAACACGGTGAGACGATCCTTGATCGTTGAAGGATATAGAAAAAGTAAAGTGCAACGAAACCACACTATGTCAAAAAGAAGGTTGCATTGATCCTATATCACCGCACTGTCTCACAAAGCAGGGTGTGATGATCAAAGGAAAAATGGAAAAAATATAAAGAAAGAAAGTTTTTCCAGTGAGGCTTAATAGTCAGAGAGTCAAGATGGATCTCCCAGTGACTCAGAAAACAACACCCAATCAATCAAAGCAAGAAATCAAGACAAACTAAGAAAACAATTCATTCCCTAGTATGGTCGCCAATTTTTTTATCGGACAAATCGGTAAGTGTAGACACAAACTGATCTCTCTAGTTTCACATCGAAACTAGAACAAAACAAGACAGGATATAAAAAATTCCCTAACTTTTAATTATCAAGCATAGTAACTAACAAGAGATAGATGGAATACCTTTTAAATGTCATTTGTCCTCACTAGTGTCATTCTCGCTCTATTCTAATTCTTATGGGATGTTGAACCTATAAAAAAGACACAAGCAAACGAAGTGAAAGGAGTCATACAATAAAATAAGACCAATTTTATGAGAAAGCAATATATTACTGTATTATAAATATGAAAAGGAGAGTACAACTAGATGCCTTGATGTTGTAAGGTCCCTTCCAACAGTTCCTTTCTTCCCACACACTTCTTACTCCATGGATTCTGAGACCAAAAATCTATCTTGACAAAGCAAAGCCCAAAGCTACAAAAATTACTCAAGCTCACACCAAACGCTAGCCAACTCAATCCAACTTTCCCCATGAGAACTCCTCTCCTTTTATAGAATGAAAAGTATAGGGTGAGGAGGTTAGGATGATCCCAAGAGATCAGGGATGCGACTCAGATCCAAACCAATCGGAGGCCAACTCACCCTCTAAGCTTTTCTTCTAGAACTTTCGAGAAATTCCTCTTTTTCCTTCGTACAAAAATCGGTGCACCCTTAACACTAAGCAAATTGCGACAACGTCACACACTACTATGGTGTAACCTGCGACGATCCTAGATTTTTGCTCCCTTAACACTAATTAAGGTGCGACGATCCCTTTTTATAAGGAAAAGGTATCTTCATTCTTCTTCAAGGATTAAGGCCATTGATCCTTCTAAAGACAAAGGATAGGTTTACATCATTAACGGTCATAGGGGTGAAGAAAATAATGTGTAATAGGTGCGTGCATCACTATGAAATGTGTGCACCATTTCTTTGATAAAAATTCTTGTGCACTACTCACATGCATGCAAAACCAAAACTTGGTACTAATGGCTCACCAGCCTATATTTACATTTACATTTACAATTGGTGCCAATGGATCAATATCTTATATGTACAATTACAAAGGGGTTCGGATTAGGGACATTATAACAATGCTTCGTCAATATTTCGCCCATTACAGAAAATTCCCCATTGTTTCCTCCCATAGGATTATGGGTCGTGTCTCAGTCTCAATGTGGTTGATAATCCTCTTGGACAAGTTATTGATCGTCGCCTTGGTAATTCATTGCCTCGCCAACTAAATAATCATACGAGAGCCCCTCCTTGGGAGGATTCCTCCTTTTTCTCCTCAATCTATGGGGTATTATAATTCATTTCCAACTGTTGTTCCCCTCCCAAGGGTAGGTTCTTATGTGTTACTCACCTTCCCGCCACTCGAAACATCGCTTCTTGTCTGACTTGCATGTGTTAAGCATGCCACAAGCATTCATCCTGATCTAGGATCAAACTCTCCATGAGATCTATAGTTGCATTACTTATAGCTCCCTTGTGGAAAAAGTTGATTCAAAATCATCTTTAGGCATAACTTGTCTCCATTCACTTCATATAAGCTCGGCCTAGAGTTCTTATTTTATTGTATTGTCAAATGTTGTAAAATGTTGTGTTGTTGATTAATTAATATATGGATGATTTACATTGTTACAAATAATAGAGGTGTAATCCATTGGATAACACCTTAATGCAATCATTATATCAAAAGACAATAAAAAAATATAAAAAATCAATATTTCTATAAGAAATATTTGATTTTGAGATGATTAATTGAAAATTTATATAAAAAAAAACAATTAATTAAAACATATACATATTGGTGCACTGCATTATTTTGAACTCACTAAATGGTGCACTTTTATGAGTTATACGTACTTGTGCTAAAAATTGTGAGAAGGCAATGTTGTTTTAAATGACATAATATACAATTATATTTATATCGTTTCAAAATATTTCTATGCACATGATCACAATATGCACTAGTGCATGCATAAACATAAAAATCATTGGTTTTTTTCATTTATGTGTGTACATCGGTGCTTCTCATTTATGTGTATATACTGGTGCTCCTCATTTATGTTTGTGAATCATAGTTTCTCATTTATGTGTGAGCACTAGTGCTTATCATTTATGTGTGTGCATCAGTGCGTTATGACAACAAAAACACCGGAAAAAAAAAAAACCTCTACTACAACCTTCACCTGCCAAATTTATTTTATTTATATGGAACATGCATCAAAACCTCTACTAAAACCTTCACATCCAATAGAGGAGGTTGTAGTGGAGATTTTTTTTAAACTTTTCCAAATTTTGTAACACTAAAAATCTCCACAAAAACCTTCAGTAGAAGTGTTCTCCTTGTAGTTCTCTCTCTCTCTCTCTCTCTCTCTCTCTCTCTCTCTCTCTCTCTCTCTCAATATCGGTATGCTCTAGGTGAAGAGGCATAGTCTATATGAAGTATCATTAGTGTTTCCAAGCAGCCAAGTGAGAAAACTCACAAAGTTGCATGCCCTCAATAGGTGCACGATCACAATATTTAAGTAGGCACACTATGGGGACGTGACAAATGGTATCAGAGAAAACTTTGAAGATAGTTTGGTGAGCTCTTCACCACTCTACCACTTTCTCGACAAAGATGGTATCATAGCATGTTCACCACAGATTTTGAAGAAGGTTTGGTGAGATCTTCACCACTATCTCAATGATAGATGGTATCATAGCTTGTTCATCATGGATTTTGAATAAGGGTTGGTGATCTCTTTGTTAGAAAAAAAAGGACCGCAGAGCAATAAAATAAAACAAATGCGAAAACAAAACACAGAAGATACACAATACAAGAGAGACACATATTTACGTGGTTCACCCAGTGTGGGCTATGTCCACCAGATAAATTGTTAGGTCCTTCCTTTATTATTATCCAGTAAATGAAGGGATACAACCTACAACAAAAACCGTTGTAACTTCCTCTTCTTTCTCTCACAGTATCCTCTCTCAGAATACAATACTCGCAATAATGCATATCCGCAATACATTTCCCTCATAACAGAGGGTTGCCTTCTAGGGAAAAAAACCCTAACATGATTTATACTGTTACATATGTGACCTTATAATGAATGGTCCATATTTACAATTAAATTACAATCTACATTTACAAGGCAATTTATCCTTCGGGGGACACTGCCCCCGAACCCCTCGGACCCCACAGAGGGGGTACCCCCCCTCTGCACTCCCCCGCGTGGAAGAGTGTACATACTTCTGGGGTGTAAAGTCTTCATGGGGTATAAACACGGCTGAAAGAAAGGACCTCTGAATCAGGAACATAATCAGGATCCACAACCAACAATCTCCCACTTGGAGATTGATCTCAACAACTCCACAGATGTTGTATATGCTGGAATCTAAACCTTCTTGGACCTGGAAAATTTCTCATCTTCATATTCATTCTTGAAGACCAACTGAAACTGAGAAGGAACTCAGTTTCTCTCTGGTTACTCCCTTTGTTAACATGTCTGTAGGATTCTCGCTAGTGTGTATCTTTTCCAACTTCAAATTTCCATCTTCCAAGGTGGATCGTATGAAGTGGTACCTCAAATGTATATGCTTAGTCTTCGAATGGAAGGTTGAGTTCTTTGCAAGATGAATTGCACTCTTACTGTCACAATACAACCTATTATTCTCATGCTTCTTTCCTAATTCCTCCATAAACCTTTGTAACCAAATCATCTCTTTACTAGCCTCTGTAGCAGAAACATACTCTGCCTCTGTTGTTGAAAGTGCAACAACCTTTTGCAGTTTCGTAATCCAACTTACTTTTGTTCCACCTATAGTAAAAACATACCCTGTGGTGCTCCTCATGTTGTCTTTATCACCTGTCATATATGAATCAACATATCCCTGTAGAAAAGTGTTTGAACCTCCAAAACATAATGCATGAGTAACAGTACCTCTCAAATACCTGAGAATCCACTTTATTGCCTCCCAATGTTCTTTACCTGGATTATTCATATACCTGCTCACAACTCCCACTGCATGTGCAATATCTGGTCTTGTGCAAACCATTGCATACATCAAGCTGGCCAACTGTTGATGAATAAGGAACCCTGGACATGTATTCTATCTCCTCCTGTGTCTTGGGACACATTTCCTTAGTTAATTTGAAATGGCTGGCCAAAGGTGTACTAAATGGTTTTGCATTCTTAATTCTAAACATCTCCAACACCTTCTTTGTGTACTCACCCTGAGACAATGTCAATTTGCGATTTTTTCTGTCTCTTGTTATTCTCATGCCAAGGATTTTCTTTGCAGCACCCAAATCCTTCATCGCAAGTGAATTGGATAATTTCTTCTTGAGAATATTTATATCCTACATATTAGACCCTGCAACAAGCATGTCATCTACATACAATAGCAAGATAATATAGCTTCCATTTTCTAGCCTTTTAAAATAAACACAGTGATCAGAATGACATCTACTATAACCATGTTCTGTCATAAACCTATAAAACTTCAAATACCACTTCCTTGGATCTTTCTTTAGGCCATACAAGCTCTTATTCAACCTGTATACCAAATTCTCCTTCCCTTTGACCTCATACCTCTGTGGCTGTTACATATAAATCTCTTCCTCCAAATCCCCATGGAGAAAAGTTGTTTTTACATCTAACTATTCAAGATGCAAATCTTCTACTGCCACAAGACTTAAAATAGTCCTTATTGAAGTCATTTTAACAACAGGAGAAAATATTTCATCAAAATCTATACATTTCTTTTGTGCAAACCCCTTTACAACAAGTCTAGCCTTGTACCGCTTTTCTCCTCCATCTTCTTCCTTCAACTTGTAAACCCATTTATTCTGCAATGCTCTTTTTCCCGCAGGAAACTGAACCAAGTCCCAAGTCTAGTTATTTGCCAAGGAATCCATTTCCTCTTTCATGCCTTGCTCCCACTTCTTTTTGGTGTCTACCTGCATTGCCTCTTCATAACATTTTGGTTCACCAGAGTCAGTCAACAATAAATAATACAATGAAGGAGAGTATCATTCAGGGGGTATACTTAACCTGGTAGATCTTCTAACAACACTTGCAGTTGTTTGAGGTACTTGTTTGTCTTGTTGTTGTACATTTTGATTTTCAAGTTCCTTTAGAATTTTTTTTTCAGTGATCTCATCAAGCACTGTGTATTCTTGTTTTTCTTCTTCCCATTTCTTTCCCTGCAACTGATCTTTGTACATGAATTTATCATTGAATATGACATATCTACTCCTAATGATTTTGTTATTTTCATAATCCCATAATCGATAAACAAAATCATTAACACAATATCCAATAAAGGTACACTTCTTGGATTTAGATTCAAGATTTGTTCTATTTTCTTTATCAATATGGACAAATGATTCACAACTGAAAGTTTTCAAAAAAGAATAGTTTACCTTTTTTCCTGTCCATTCCTCCTCTGGAATTCTACCATCCAAAGAGATTGAAGGTGCT